>VXBT01001435.1:119839-135287 GCA_013400235.1 Oriolus oriolus | reverse complement strand
CTGTGCCACACGCTCTGTTCCTGGTGCCACACACTCTGTTCCTGGTGCCACGTGCTCCATTCCCTGTGCCACACGCTCTGTTCCCTGTGCCACGCGCTGTGTTCCCTGTGCCACACGCTCTGTTCCCTGTGCCACACGCTCTGTTCCCGGTGCCACGCGCTCTGTTCCCCGTCCCATGCACTCTGTTCCCTGTGCCATACGCGCCGCCATCCCTCCCCTGCCAGAGGTGTTGATGGATTAGAGGAGCTCAGCAATTTTTCAGTTCCTGCCCAAGCCTGCAGGGCTCCGTTGTCCTTTCTGTTGTGTGCACAGGTGACTCCGCCACAGGGCTGTGCCATGGCCTGGGGACCCTGTGCCACCTCGCCATGGGGTTGTGCCACTCACTGGAAACCACAGCACCCCACCTGGAGCTGTGCCATGCCCTGGGGACTCTGTGCCACCCCATCTGGGGCTGTGCCATGCCCTGGGGACTCTGTGCCACCCCACCTGGAGCTGTGCCATGCCCTGGGGACTCTGCCACCCCCCCCGGAGCTGTGCCCTGTCCTGGGGACTCTGTGCCACCTCCCCCCAGGGTGCTGCAGGGTCCCACAATGCATTCCCTGAGGTGCTGCCATTTGCTCCTCAGCACCGGCCCTGTTTGCATCCCCACTCCTCTCTCCGGCTCCGTGCCTGCATCCTCAATATCCACCCAAGGCCGCGGCCCCACGGCTCCAGCCTCTCTCAGAATGAAATCAGCTTTCTTCGAGGCCTCAGAGCTCTGATTCCCTCCTTGCTCCAGCCTCCTCCTCCTCCCATTCCCGGCTCCATCCCTCTGGCTAATGAGGTTGGAACGGCTCCATCCAGCCGGTCTGTGAGGAGCCCCTTCCCTGCGAGGGCACAGCAGACCTTGGGCCCCAATCCAGCTGCTGCCAATTCCAGAGGCCCCTCCACGCATTTATTAATTGCATTTGCAAGGACAAGAGAGAGGAGGAGGAGGAGGAGAAGGAGAAGGAGAAGGAGGAGAAGGAGGAGCAGGAGGCGGAGGAGGCAGGCAGGCAGGACAGCAGTGGGGCAGCCGGGGAGCATCCAGGGATGGACACTGCTGGCAGGCAGGGATAGGGATGAGCTGGAGCTGCGTGGGTGGGCTGTGCCACTGCTCCGGGCAGGGATAAATCAGAATTAACTGGGCAGCTCCTGAGCTGCTTTGAACTGGGAATGGCCTGGCTGTGCTGGGGGCTCCCTGCCCGCTGGCCCTGCAGAGAGCGGGGCTGAGCCTGGCCTGCTGCAGCCTGAGCCCAGAATTCCAGCCTTTCCACTCCATCCCATCAGCTGACCTCTCTTCCTGGGCATCCTGCACCCAAATCCATTGCTGTTCTCACCCTTCCAGCCCTCAGCACAGGGGTTTGATCCCTGGGTCTCCATGCCGAGCCGGCTGTGCCTGCAGTGCCCATTCCTGTGGGTCCTGGCAGGGTCAGGCCTGCACTTCAGGGGTTTTGGCATCCCCTGGCGTGGTGACAATGGCTTAGGGGCTGTCCCCAAAGCCCCTGGGTGGAGTGAGGAGCTGAGTTTGTGCCTCAGCATGGGGGGGGCGGAGAGATGGAGCAAGGGTGGGTGATGGTGATGGCTCACGGGCAGTTCCAGAGGCCTGCGCTGTTCCCTTCAGCCATCAGACCCGTCTCCCATCCCCAAACGATCCCGTCAAGCTGACACCACGCGTTTCCCGCACACCTGCCCTGAGTGGCACCGGTGACACCGCCTTCCCCCGGCTCCTCCGACATCCAGCCCCGAACAAGGCTCTCCGTGGCACTGCCCGGGATGGATGTCAGGTCGACCTTTTCAAACAGCAGCGTGACACCAGCCTGCTCCGCTCACCTGAAACCTCCCCGCCGCTCATCCCCGCCGCGGCAGCTCCACATCCCGCCCTTCCCACCTCCCGCTCCCTGCCCTCACCTCTGGCACCTCCACCAGCAGAAATCACCTCCTCATCTCCTGCTCTCTCCCAGCCAGACCCCGTGGGAGGACACAGCGAGGACACAGCGCGTCCTGAGCCACCCATCCCAGGATCCCAACTCCCCCTCCCCGGATGCCGCAGGTGTCCGAACGCAGCTTCCCATTGTCTCTCCCCACCCCGGTTGTTTTGTCCCTTTGCAAGGTTGGAAATGATCCTCTTCCCGTCCCCATCGCCACCGCTTTCATTCTCTACAGCTGCTCTCACTTTTGTCTGACGCCGCCCGCTTTTCTTAACAGGCCTCTGCTCTCCTGATTGAGGGATTGTCTCCTTGGGTGGCTGCGGGAGCATTCTTCACAGCTTGGAATTATGATTCAAATGTGTCCGTTTAAATGTGCTCTTCCAGCTGATTCAGCTCCTGATTGTTTCCAGCGTGGCGGAACCGGCCGTGCTCGATGCCGGAGCATGTTCGGCATCAGGGGGGCTCCGCTCCAGCCTCGCACCTGAGCAGCTGCCGCTTTCCAGATCCGAGATCAATTCCTCTTTATCTGCCAGGAGCGGGCCGATCCCGGCTTCCCTGTGCTGCCTGGAGCCGGTTTTTTATTGAGGGTATTGATTTGTCCCCTTTGGACAGTGGCGAGTGTGAGGCGCTGGCAGGACACGGGATTAGCAGAGCGCTCCCGCTGTCCCTCGCCTGCCGGGCAGGAGGCATTTCGGGAGTGCTGCTTTGGCTCCCAGTGGATCCAGCTCCCTTACCTGGAGCAGCTTGGCCTGCAGGGACACCTCCCACTGTCCCAGGCTGCTCCCAAGCCTGGCCTTGGGCACTGCCAGGGATCCAGGGGCGGCCACAGCTGCTCTGGGCACCCTGTGCCAGGGCCTGCCCACCCTCCCAGGGAACAATTCCTTCCCAATATCCCATCTAAATCCCCCCTCCTTCCGCTTAAATCCATTCCCTCTGTCCTGTCCCTCCATGCCTTGTCCCCAGTCCCTCTCCAGCTCTCCTGGAGCCCCTTTAGGCCCTGCAAGGGGCTCTGAGCTCTCCCTGGATCCTTCCCTTCTCCAGGTGAGCACCCCCAGCTCTCCCAGCCTGGCTCCAGCCCTTGGAGCATCTCCGTGGGCTCCTCTGGCAGGGGCTGCTTCTCCAGATGTTTTGCTGATGCCCAGGGTGGCACCACGTGTGCCTGAGTGTCCCTGTGTGCCGGGGCTGCCGCGGCTCCAGGAAGTGCTTCCCGTGCCTTTTATGCAATTTACGAGGCCTCCTCCAGCAGCACGGCCTGGGAGAAGGGTGGGAACGGGATGAGGCACCGGGATTATCCCCTGTGTGACCCCAGCAGCCCCAGAAGGGCTGTGGAATGGGGATGGGGATGGGATGTGGGACAGGGATGTGGGACAGGGATGTGAGACAGGGCGCTCGGCTGGCTGACCCACCTCCCCCCGTTCCTTCACACGGAGCTGGCTGAGGACGGATCCATCCCTCTCCTGGCACCAAACCTGAGTGTTCCAAGCTAAAACCAATTCCATGTACGCGGCAACGGGCGGCTGCATTTTTCATGAGCCAGATGAGCGAACAAAACAAGGCTTTTCCAGGCGGGAAGAGCCGGCCCTGCCCTCATGGTCACTAAGCACACGAGCGAGGAGCGGCTCTGACAGCCCGTCGTGTTCCCGCGATCCACGCACCGGATCCGGCCTCGCTTCCCAGCCTCCAGCCAGCTTTTCACACCAGCAGCGGCTGCGGTGGCCACGCCAGGCTCCCTGGAGAGGGGTGGGGACAGCGACACCAGCACGCTCTGCTCGCGCATCCCTCTGCTTCCCTGCTCCTGACATTCCCCTCGCCTCGCTCCCCCCAAACCAGCTCCAGCAGCTCCTCCCGGGGGAAGAGCCGTGGGACTTGTTGCTGGTTTTATTTCCTTTTTTTTTTCTTGATTTTGAACGCAATTAATTAAAACCCAGCCATGGTGTCCCAAAAGACGCCGTGGAAAAGCAGGAAGCCGGGAGCAGCCAGGCTGCCAGGCGGCTCAGGGATGCCCCTCTGTGTTCCACCACACTGGGGGGCACGGGCAGAGGGGTTGGCAGGGTTCAGGTCCGCGGTGGTGGCACCAGCCAAGGCACAGAGGGACCCTGCCAGTGTCCCCCCAGCGCTGGGGAAGGATGGAGCCAGGTCCCAGAGCTGCCAGGGCAGCAGAGCCTGGCTGGAGTCTCCAGCCGCGGCATGGAACTGTGACTGAATGTGGATATTGGGGAAAGTTTCTTCCCCCAGAGGGTGGTCGGGCACTGAACAGGGAGCGGCCACGGCCCCAAAGCTCCAGGAGCGTTTGGACAGTGCTCTCAGGGATGTGCAGGGTGGGATTGTTGGGGTGCCCGTGCCGGGCCAGGATCTGGATTGATGAACTCCATGGGTCCCTTCCAGCTCAGGATATTCCATGCTTCTCTAATTCTGTGATTTCCTGGCCGTGCTGAGCAGCCAGGACCATCCCTCTGGGACCGCTAAGGCACAGCCAGACCCGCGGCTGAGTAACCACCGCGCTCACCAGGCTCAAAGCTTTGATTTTGGAGCCGTCTAGACGGGAGCCCCATCAAAGCCCAGGAGCTTGGAGGGAGGGAGAGCGTTTGAGAGGCACCTGGAGCGCGCTCAGCACAGCCCCGGCTCCTCAGAGCTGCCTCCGAAGCCTCTGACTCACGGACTAACGAGCAGCTTCCCTAACCACTGCTGGAATTGCTGCCAGAGCCACAGGTGGAGGGCTGGGAGCCTGGGAAGGCACCTGGTGGGTTATTTTCTCCTGCAGAAAGAGAGGATTCGTGCCTAGGTCTCCACGGATGTGCTGGAGACGCTCTGGGTGGACGGGGTGGGATGTGGTGTAGGGCTGGTGGGGTTTAATGGCGATGTGGCTGTGGTGTGACCCTGCCACGTGTCCAGAGGGGACATTGGAGGGTGTGGGGTGACTTCACCCTCCTCACTCCTCCCCTTTTTTCAAACGAATCTGTATTTTGATGATAAATAGGAAGCAGAGCCAGCAGGGAGTGACGGGTCCCGTTCCTCCTCTCCTGGTGTGTGCCCAGCACCGTCCCTGGAGAAGAGCCTGCCCCATAAACCCAGTGATGCAGGAATCCCCGGGAGTCAGTGAGGGATCCTCTCCCTGCCACCTCCAGGGGCATCCCGACCTGTGCCATGCCCAGTGTGGATTCGGGATAATCCCACCGCAGCTCGGGCCGTGCCGGGTCTCCCACCAGCGCCCAATCCATCTGGAGCACTGGCAGGAGCACGGCTGAGCTGGGATGTGGGGCCCCTGCTCTCAAACCCCCGCTGGGTGCTGGGGGATGGCTCCATGCCCGCGGTGGGAGTGTCGCAAGCCCTGGCACTGGGACACGTTCCCAGCCCTGGCTGTGTTCCCAGCTGGCAGCACCTCTGGGGGTGCCCACTCCCCGTGGCGGTGCCACCCGTGGGTGCCTTCCCTTCACCCCAGGGGCAGCACCGAGGTGTGAGTGGGTGGCAAGTGTGTCCCCATCGAGCCAGCCCGCCCCAAAGGCTGCGATGCGGCCGCACTCAGGGCTGCTCCGCTGCCCCTGCCTCACCAGGGGACAGTCCCTGTGAGCGGGCGGTGCCCAGGGCAGCAGCACCGCGCTCCTCATGCTGCCACACTGTCAGGCAGCTTTCCTGGGAGGCTTGCAGTGCTTTTGGGGACCAGCGGGAGCTTTTCTGGGGAGGTGCAGAGGTTTTGGGGGCCAGCAGCTGTGGGTGAGTCCCATGGGTGGCAGCAGCCAGAGCAGGGAGTGTCACAGGTGCCCCACTGTGCCCTGCATGAGCTGGGGACACCCCTGTGGGCACCCATTCCGTCTGAGGGACATCCCGAGGGTCCCAGGAGCCTAGAGTCTTCTCCTGCCCCTTTTTTGGGGTGCAGAGGTGCCACCACAGCAGCGGGGTGCTGTGCTCGGAGCCCTGGGGACCCCGAGGACCCCTCCCAGTGCCACCACAGCAGGTCTGGGGAGGCCCTTAGCAACAAGGAGGTGCCTTCGTGCCCATTCGGAGGGAAATGGAGCTGCTGGAGTCAGAGTAAATAATTAAAGCTGCAACTGCGGAGGAGAAAGCCGAGATAATGGAGGCAGCTCAAGCAGAAAACCCGGGATTCGCTGCCGTCAGCTCTCCCGGGCACGGCCGCCCCGGGGGCTGTCCCTGCTGTGTCCCCATTGTCCCCCCCTCCCCGGATTTGCCATCTCCCGCCCCTTTTCACGCCTCGGCCGCTGGTTTTCACGCTGTGCTGGTGCTGCTGCGTCTTGGCCCAGCCATCCATAACCCCCTGGGGGCCTTCCAGGGCAGCCACCACCCTCAGCCTTCATCCTCCTCCTCCTCCTCCTCCTCCTCCTGGCTGCCCCTGCGGCCCACGGAAGCCCCTTCCTACTTCGGCGCCGCTCGAGCTGCCTTATTTTGTCGGCCCCCGCCCCGCGCTTCATAAATGTCAGCTTTTTTTTCCCTCCGACAAAGAAATTTTGTGGTAATGACTCTTTGTGCCACTTCTAAATCCCCAATTACATAAGGAGCAGCAGCACAAAGCCATTCCCTTCGGTGGAAATCTCCGCGTAATCCCTTTTCCAGAGAAGCAGCCCGCCAGTGACACGCTTCTAACTCTTTGTTTGTTCTTTTGGATCAAATCTAACTGATTGCCGTGACTAATTAACTTTCCCTTTCTTCGGGCCTCTGTTGTCTTAATTAATTTCACAAATGCTTCGTTCCCAGCTCCCAGGCTCGGCGGTCCAAAGCATCGGCAGCGGCGGCGGGGCCGGGTGGGTGCCTCTGGGGCAGGGCTGACCGCGCTGCCAGCGGGGTTCCACAGCACAGAGGGCCACCCTGTCGTGTCCCCAGTGCCACCAAGCCCCTGGGTGGGCTGCAGAGACCCTTCGGCACCGCTGCTGGGGTGTGGCTGGTTGGAGGTGTGGATGGACCATCTCCCATGGTGCTGCTCCTTGGGCAGGGTTTAATTCAGGCCCTCACCGCTTCCAGCTCCTGCCAGATCCTGATTTTTGCCCGGGATGCTTCCCCCTGCCCTGCAAGGCCCTCCTGAGTCAACACCCAGGCGGGGAGAAATCCAGCCCATAAATCTTAGGATTTTAAGGGCTGGAAGGGACCTAGAAGACCATCCCGTCCCAACTCGCCCTGCCATGGGCAGAGACACCTTCCACCAGACCAGGTTGTTCAAGGCCTTGTCCAGCCTGGCCAGGGATGGGGCATCCACAACCTCCCTGGGCACCCTGTGCCAGGGCCTTGCCACCCCCACAGGGAAGGATTCCTTCCTAAAGTAAAGAATTTCTCCCCAGAGTAAAGCCTGGTGAGATCCTGCTGCAAAGGCCCGGTTCGATGACAGATTGGCCAATTCTCTTCCTGCAGGATCCTGGCACAGTGGTCACCACCATGTCCCCCCCAGCTGCCACTCTGGGACCCCCAGCGTCACTCGGACCTGTATCCCACGTTCTGCAGCAATGGGCACGTGGATCTCGGGGTCAGTTCTGTGCCCTGGTGTGGATCTCAGGGTCAGTTCTGTGCCCTGGATCTCAGGGTCAGTTCCCTGCCCTGGTGTAGATCTCAGGGTCAGTTCTGTGCCCTGGATCTCAGGGTCAGTTCTGTGCCCTGGTGTAGATCTCAGGGTCAGTTCTGTGCCTGAGTGTGGATCTCAGGGTCAGTTCTGTGCCCTGGATGTCAGGGTCAGTTCTGTGCCCTGGGTGTGGATCTCTCCGCAGTTATTCCCCCAGGCTAGGGTTTTCCCAGACAAGGGCTGAGTTCAGCTCTCAAACCCATCCCGTTGTCGGGCAGCACAATGGAGCTGCATATTCATGAAGGCGCTGCATTACACAAGGCTGATGGCGGAACCGAGATCTTATCAGCTGCTTCCAGCAGCCCTTGTGGTGGCTCTGATCAGTCCTTTCCCATCTGGGGTCTGCCCTGGATGAACAAACAGCGCAGCTCTTCCACTTGAAGGCTCTCGTCGGGCTGTGGAGTGCGGCAGTGGGTGCTCGGTGCAGATAAAGGCCAGCAGCCTGGCTCAGACCCCTGCCAGCCTTCCTGTGCCCCAAAAGTGGGGCTGGGGGCCCTTCTCGCTCCATGGGGAGGGCTCTGCTCCACGGGAAGGTCCCAAACCTTGGGGGAAGCTGGAGGGAACCTGCTTTGGGCACCGCCCCAGCCCTTGATGTGGCGGAGTTGTGTGGCCACTGTGCCTCAGGTGACAGGGCCGGGAGAGTGGCAGGACCCCGTGGCAGGACGAGAGGGAACGGCCTCAGGCTGGGCCAGAGGAGGCTCAGGTTGGACACCAGCAGGAATTTGCCCATGGAAAGGGTGCTCAGGCCTTGGCAGGGGCTGCCCAGGGAGGTTTGGAGTGCCCATCCCTGGAGGTGTCCAAGGAAGGGCTGGAGGTGGCACTCAGGGCTCTGGGTGGGCATCAAGCACAGGATGGACTCAGTGGTCGTGGAGGCCTTTTCCAGCCTCAGCCATCCTGGGATTCTCTGATCTGTGAGAGTTTTACCTGGCACAGACACGATGGGCAGAGCCTCAGCACCCTGGAATCAATAGTGGCACCACCCAGGGGGGTGAGAGGGGCCAGGCAGAGCATTGTGAGCTCTGGATCGGGGTAGAAGGAGTGACCCCGTTGGCCATCAAGGCCTCTGGTAGGGAATGAAGGAGTTGGAGACCATCCAGGAGCTGGGGGGAGGTGCTGAGGGAGCCAATCACCCTTGCAGGTTCTGGGAGCTCGCGCTGTGGGAAGCACGAGGCATTCCTGGAACAGCAGATGACTCCTCCCGAAGGCTGCCAGCACAAATCAGCCCCTTCGCAGAGGCTGCCTTGAAACCCGTCTGCAATTAAGCCCTGGCAGCGCTGCTGTGCCTCCCCAGAGTCAGGCAGCCTGCAAGAAATCCAGGAGCCATCGCTCCATTCACCTGGAGCAGCACCCGGCCCTCACGCCGGGATCTGACCCCGCGGTGGGGCTCAGTCCCCGCGCGCAGCTCGGAGCTGAAAGGCTTCAGTCCCCACGCAGAGGGAGCCGTGGCCTCTGGGGACAGCAGCTCCTTGTGAGCCTTGCCGGCCTTGGCAGCAAAGGGCTGAGGACAAATTTGAAAAGATTTGGTCTCCCTTTGTAGAAACCTTTGATTAAACCGTGGCAGCCGGGATTGAGCCGGCGCTCATCTCCCCGGCCTCCCACCCCCTCCGACTTCTTCATCTCCCGCTCTTCTGCCTTCACGTCCTGCCTCTTTTTCTCCCTTCACTTTGGAAGGAAGCAGATCAATAAATAAATAAACCCAGAGAAATGTTATTTCTCCGGCGAGAGGCGCCTTGAAGTTCATCAGAAATAACAATCCCGACCTCCCGTGCATGCGCAGGGCCGGGAGAAGGGATGTGATTATTCCCTGGGGAAAAAAGCAGCAGCACAACACGCTGGACCTGTTCTGAGGGCGCCGGGCTGACAATTTACCAGCAGCCTCTGAGCTCTCACTTGGCGGCTCCGAGAGTTTTTGACATGAAAGGGCCACCAGTCAAACGAACGGAAGGATCAACTTGCAGGATTAAATGTCCTTGTCACCGACCCATCAAAGCACGGCATGCTTTTGGAGGGACAGATCGTTTGGAGGAGTTTACAGCAGATTAAACCTGAAGTTCTGGGGGATTTTTGGCGGGGGGAACGGCCACAGGTGGCACCAGTGCTGCGGGAGCACGGGGTGGCTGCGTGGCCCCAGCAGGAGAAGGATCCACCTGGCCCCACGGCAGCCCCAGCCGTTCATCTGCCATGCAAAGGAGCATGCAAAGCTCTGGAGATCCTCCCAAATCGGCCCAAAGCTTCCTCCAGAGGATGGGGAACTCGAAATCCAGAGTTTACAGCGAGTGCTGGGATGAGTCAGGATCCAAAGGCTTTCATCTTGGGGCTTGACCGCCGCGGAAGGGCCCCAAACGGGGCGAGTTTGCAAAGGGGACGCCGCTGCAGACATTCCTGGGAGAATACACACGTCAGCGGGGACACGAGGCTGGCTGGGCGCGTTCCTGAGAGCAGGCACGTCCCTGTGTCCCACCAGTGACTCAGGGTGCCCGGAGCACCGCCCTGCAGAGCAGAGCCAGAGGACGAGGCCTCTCCGTGGGCCCCTCACCCCTTTCCCAGGGAGCGGTGGGAGTCAGGGTGGAGGTGGACAGGACCCTCCCGGTCCTTGTCACACCCCAGCAATGCCACAAGCGAGCTCTGGGTGCGTTTGGCCGGGTGAGGGAGCAGGTTTGGGGAGGGGAGTGTCTGCCACAACAGGTAGCAGTGCCTGTGAGGAGCCATGGGGCAGCAGCTCCTGGGATGAGGTGGGAATAAGGGATATCTCAGTTCTGCAGCGCCCAACCAGCTCCTTTCCAGGTTCTGGGATAAAAGGGAGTCATGCACAGGTATGGGGAGCTGGTGTGAGTCCCTGGCAGGGGCTGGGAGCAGCAGGAATATTATCCAGTCCTTTCCTCCAGGGGATGTCTCAGTTAGCAGCTCTGGCTGTCAGTTGATGAGAAAATCCTCGTGTGGAGAGTCCACCCCATGTTGGCCTGTTCCAAGGGATGGTGCTGGCAGCAGTTCCTGAAGGTCTTCCGTGAGGATGGAGCCCAGCAGAAGCGTGGGAAGAGTCAGGGGTGCAATGTGTGTGTTGTTCCGCGTGTCAGCTGTGAAACGCTGGCTGTGCTTGGGCGGAGGGAGCAGCAGGGTGGGGAAAGGGAGCCAGAAAACTGGAAAATTCAAAATACGTGAAAATCCCAGTGAAGGGACAGTGGAGGTGGAATGGGATCAGCCTGGGGAAGGCCTGGTCAAGGGAAACTGTGGCTGCTCCATCCCTGGCAGTGTCCAAGGCCAGGCTGGATGAGGCTTGGAGCACCCTAGAGAGAGTGGAAGGTGTCCCTGCCCATGGCAGGGGTGGGATGGGATGAGCTTTAACCCAACCCATTCCATGATTCCATGAGTCTATGACCTGTACACGGCGTTGTTTGAGCCTGACACACAGAACCACCCCCCAGCCAACAGGAGAATCCCTCAGAGGGTTCCTGGAGGACCCTGGAGCCCTGTAAGAATCTGCTTTGTGTGGAAAGAGAGGGGGAGGATGTCAGATGTGACCTTTTCCCTGGCTTTGTCCCATCCCTCTGGGGGATCCTTTGGGGAGGTGGGGTGCTTTTAAATTCTCCTTCCTGCAGAGGAATTCCACGTGGCCAGGCCAGCTGGTTTCCAAAGCACTTCCCCCAGGGTAATTCACTGTCAGGAGTGCTGCACGTCCCTCCTGTCCCCTCCCCAAGCCACCTGCGGGCCACAGGGCACCCCAACCCCGGCACATGCGGGGCAGACAGAGCCAGACCCGTGGGACACGGCTGGGATGGATTTCCTGCGGCCAGCCTGGGTTCCCCCTGCACCCACAGGCGCTGCAGGACACCGGACCTGCGCTCTGACCTGAAAGCGAACTGCTGCAGCCGCTGCCCTTGCTCCGGGCGTGACTCCTGCCTGCACCCTGCAATTCCAGCAGACAGGAGGGGACTCACCCGGCAGGGCTCACGTCCACGCTGCAGCCAGCAGCCACAGGGCAGGGAAAGGGCTGGGTGAGGAGCAGGAAGCCTGGGAAGGGCAGGGAGAGCAGGTCCGGCCAGCACGGGGCTGCGCCCCAGGCGAGCTGTTCCCCACCTGCTCTTATCACAGCTTCCCCAAATAACTCCTGGAGCTGGTGCACGATCCCTGCAATCCGTGGGGATGGGAGCTGAACTCTGCCTGGGTCTGCTTTGAAGGGAGGAGGGCTGCAGAGAGGCAGTTAAGGCTGCTGAGTGCTTTTGCAGCATCAAAGGGTGGCCTAAGCTCTTCTCTGCTCCCTCGTTACCCTTCCCAGCTCGTTCTGGAGCCTCGGGGATGAACACAGCCCCCTCCTCCACATCTTCTGTTAAAGAGCTTTCGGTCCCTCACTCCAGGGAGTTGGCAGGAAACGCTCAGCCTGGTGCTTGGCAGGAAAGGTGCATCCCACAGGGATGGGATGATGGGGTCCCTGAGGGATGGTGCCACTGGAGAAACAAGAATCCTCATCACAGAATCCCATCCTGGCTTGGGAGGGAAGGGAACTTAAATCTCATCTCATTCCACCCCCTGCCATGGGCAGAGACACCTTCCACTATCCCAGGCTGCTCCAAGCCCCGTCCAGCCTGGCCTTGGGCACTGCCAGGGATCCAGGGGCAGCCACAGCTTCTCTGGGCAAACCTCCCATCCCTCCCATCCAGGCCAGGCTTCATCCCATTTCCATGAGTAGAAACAAAAAAACACCCACGAGGTGAAAGATGTGCAGGGTGCACATAACCAGATCACAAAGCGTTCTTCCCTTTCCTACTCCCAGCAGCGTTTCCCACTGGCAGGCAGCGCCAGCCGCGGCACAAACATCTCCTGTGCACCTGGAAAAGGAGGCTGTGCAGCCTGGGAATGAAGCTGATGCCTTTTACTGGTCTTAAAATGAAGAGAGCTGAACATAGTTAAGAGGGAAAAAGGGTTTTACCTCGGTGTTTATTGAAGGACCCTCAGGGGCCCCGAAATGCACATCGAAATGCACCCCGAAATGCCCCCCGAAGGAATGGCCCCCCACGATGTGATGTGTGTGCAATTATAGGCCTTGCTAATTAGCACATCTATCAAAGATTGCCCAGGGAGGGACTCCAGCGAGACCCCTCAGCGAGGAACCTTCCCCTGGCTGGGCCTGGCTTTGTTTACAGAATGTGTTCTGGAGAGGCCCTCGGGGTCTGGGGTTTCCAGGGTGTTTGGGCTCTTGGCTTAACGGGATATTGGGTGTGAGGGAAGTGATCAAACTTAAAGAATTATAACTGTGTGGGCTAAAAGCACTGAGAATACGTAAAAGCTACATAAAAGAGTGTATAAAAAGGGTATAAAATAAAAAGTAAAAAGTCATTATGGCATCAAGGCAACTGCCCATTAGGCTGACGTGACATTAATGCTGCACATCCTGGAGACCAGAGTGCCCCTGGTGAGCCTGAGAGCAGCGGGACGAGAGCAGGGACACCCCCAGCTGCGGCACCTCCGCCCTCTTCTTAACCTGGTGTCCACCCAAAGCACCCCCCAGAGCTCTGCTCCATCTCAGCATGGCTGGAGTGGCAGTAAATGAAATCCTATTGCCTGATTACAGCCAGGATATGCCTCTAAATTGACTGGTTTACGGTCCTGGGTAATTTCATTTTCCCCCGCAGTGAATGGGCTGCCGTATGCCTGCAGCCGTCGCTTGGATCCCGGCACAGCTGCTCCCTGAGCACAGCTCCCGTCCCCGTTCTGGGGTTCTGCCACGCTCACCCCCTGGGGTGCCTTCCTGCAGGGAATCTCCGCCCCAGCGGGCAGGAAAACCATCCAGAGACTCTCCAGGGAATCCAAGACCTGTGAGAGGATGGTCCAGCAGTGGGTACAGGGTCTCAGGCTGGAATTGTCCTGGCAAGGATGGGTGAGGCTGCTCCAGGATGGGCAGTGACGCTGCTGGAATGCAGCCAGGGCTCCTGGAATCCCAGGGAACTGGGATAGAGGCTGCATTTTGGGCTGTATAACCCTAAGAAAGCCCCTGGTTGGGCACTGATCCAGCTCATCTCCCTGCAGGCATCGCCACCCTCCCAGGGCAGCATCCGCAGGCTCGTGGGGAGCCAGCCTGGCTCGAAACTCTGCCAGCAGCAGAAGGGCTTTCAGCAGGCTCCAGTCCTCTGGAAACTGGGATGGGTGGTGAGAAAGGAGAGCAGCAGAGTGGTGGTGATGCCATGATGGTTTTTTTTGCTTTTTCTTTTACACCCCTTTTATACACTCTCTTATACAGCTTTTATGTATTCTCAGTGCTTTCAGCCCACACAGTTATAATTCTTTAGGTTTGATCACTTCCCTCAGACCCAATATCCCGTTAAGCCAAGAGCCCAAACACCCTGGAAACCCCAGACCCCGAGGGCCTCTCCAGAACACATTCTGTAAACAAAGCCAGGCCCAGCCAGGGGAAGGTTCCTCGCTGAGGGGTCTCGCTGGAGTCCCTCCCTGGGCAATCTTTGATAGATGTGCTAATTAGCAAGGCCTATAATTGCACACACATCACATCGTGGGGGGGCATTTCTCCGGGGGGCATTTCGGGGTGCATTTCGATGCGCATTTCGGGGCACCTGAAGATCCTTCAATAAACACCGAGGTAAAACCCTTTTTCCCTTTTAACTATGTTCAGCTCTCTTCATTTTAAGACCAGGGAAGGTGTCAGTGGGAGCCCCTGAGCAGCAGTGCTCAGCCCTGCTCAGCCTCGCCGCACCACGGGGCTCCCCCTGCCAGTGCCTCCGCCCGGGGCTTGGATCATTCTCTCCTCAGTGGCCCGGCTGTGTTTTCCCAAGTGGATCTCGTTCCGCCTGCCGGCTCGGTGGGGTCCTCTCTCCTCCTTGGGATTCTGAGCTCTTCCCCAGTTTGATTCCCCCTGCACATCTCAGGGAGGTGTTATTTCGGAGAGCGGTGTCTCACTCCTTCCAGCCAGCACTGTTTGGGAATATCGCTTTTGTTTCTACCTTAAAAAAATTCCTCTCTGTTTCTGCAAAACCTCTGATCTTTCTCTGATTGTTTTTTCACTCAGTTGGGCGAAAACCATTTTGTGTGACACCGGTTGTAGTGCAAGTTCTGTGAACGGGGAATCCCTGGGGAATCCCTGCTTCCTTCTGGCTGCTTTGCCTCACCACGGGGATGCTTCAAGGCCTGCCATGGGATGCCCCCAAGTCCCAAAACCTGCTGAAAGAACTGCGGGAAATCTCATGGGAAAAGGTTTTATGGCTCACTCTGTGTCCTGTGTGAAGGCAGACAGGACTGGGCATCTCTGGTACTTTCCCAGCCCTGGAGCAGCTCTGGGTGTGGTCAGTGAGGGCATTCCCACCTCAGTGTCTGTGGAGCGCTGGAATCTCTCAGTTCCCCGTGTCCACAGCCTCTGGAGCCCTTTGGGAAGACTTCTGGTGATGCCTTCTGAGTCAGAGAAGAAACAGTGATGAGCAAAATCGTTGTCCTAAAGCTGTGAGACCTTCAGGGCTCAAAGCTCTTTTCACAAGTGCCCTGAGGGCTGTGAAAAATTCAAAATATTGCTTTGAAACTGGAAAGTCCCTGCAAGTCCCTCACAGCTGCTGCTTCTGTTTGCTCTCTGTGCCAGGGTTATTAACGGAGGTGTTGAACAAGCAGAGCCAGCCCTGCTCCCCGGAGCCCTCCTGGCACTGCCGGATCCCCGTCACTGTCCTTTGTCCTTGGCTTTGATGGTGGGCAGAGCACGGGCAGAGCCGTCCCTGTGGAGATGGAGGTGTGGACAAAGTTCCTGCCGTGCCTGAGGCTTGGCTGGGCGGGATGACCATCCCTGGGCCAGCGTGTCCATCTCTGGGGCTGTGTGTCCATCCCTGGGGCTGTGTGTCCATCTCTGGGGCTGTGTGTCCATCTCTGGGGCTGTGTGTCCATCCCTGGGGCTGTGTGTCCATCTCTGGGGCTGTGTGTCCATCTCTGGGGCTGTGTGTCCATCCCTGGG
>VXBT01001435.1:96753-117004 GCA_013400235.1 Oriolus oriolus | reverse complement strand
AATATGTGCTGAGATGACATTTGGGTTATGCACGAGGCTATTAAAACATGATAAGAACGCTATTAACATTAATAATCCTTTTCATTGTATCATTTAGGGAGCAAAACAAGCCATTAAATATTACAGAGTCGTTGGGGCTTTGATGGCTTCAGGGAGGGGAACGTTTGGCCGGGTTTGTCTCCACGCACTCTGGAAATACAACATTATCCCCGGGAAATGGGCTGCTCTGGGCTTGGCTCTGTGGATGCAGGAGGGCCTGGGATGGGTCGGGATGGGAGGGAGGGTCCCAAGTGGCAGCAGTGTGGGAGGTGACACCCGTGTTGGAGCACAGGGACAGGGGACAGGATCCCCTGGAAGGGTGCGGGGGCTGGCTGGGTGTGAGGAGTCTCTGATGGAGATTCCTTGTGGTGCTTGTACCGGACAGGAGGAGATTGGGAAGCATGGATTGGGAAGGGCTGCTCAGCCCAGTGCAGGGCTGCAGGCAGTTCTGGGTACCCCTCTTCAATCTGCACCGCCCTCCCCCTGCATCCTTCTCCGGGGTACCTGCAGGTGTTGGAAGAGAGGCACGGCTTGGATTTCCCAGTGTTTCCGGAGTTTCCAGGCTGGAAGCTCTCAGCTTGGAGCAGGATGCTGTTTGCACACCAAACCCGCTGCCAGCCCTCCCACACCACCTCCCAGCCCGCTGCGATTCACCCAAACCTCAGCACAAATCTCCGCTCCCCGCTGCCATGCTCAGCCCTGAAGCTCATCCATGTGGGAGTTCCCTGGACACTGAAGCATTAGCTCTTAAACGCTCAGAAAGGCACCTCACTGCTGGCAGCTCCCTGGAGAGGAGCGGTTTCTGCATCCCTGATGCTCTGCCTGCCCCGGTGATGTTCACTGCGAGGCCTTGGCAGCTCCATCCCCTTTCTGCTCGCTCATCCGCTGGGGAGAGGGCAGCAGGGATCTCTTTCAGCTGGAAAACCCCGGGTTTGGGACAGCTGTTCAATTCCCAAACTCCACCGCCTTCCCCTGAGCAGGGACCTGCGCCTGCTCCTCGCCCAGCCCATCCCCAGGGTGCAGCCACGCAAAATCCAGGCTGTGAAGGGGCTTGGGATCAGCGTCCTGCTCCGTTCTGGGAGCTGGGAGACCTTTTGGTACTCACAGGCTCTGCTGCTGCTCAGGGCCAGGCTCAGGATGCTGGGCAGGGGCTGGGACCCAAGCCAAGCCCCTGAGCTGCTCAAATGCCACCAGGGCCGTTGTTATCTGGATATTTCCCGGTGGTGACAGCAGCAAATGAGGGAGAGAACAGAAAAATGCGCCGGGGCTTTGACAGGACTGTCAGAGCCCCGAGTGAGCGCTAACAAGGACGAGTGTGGGCTCTTTAAACAAATCACTGTCATGTTGCAGGCATATCATGGTTTAACAGAGCCACCACGAGTCACCAGGAAAGGTTAAAGCCAGAATGGAAGACTCAGTCCCGGGAAATGTGTCAGAGCAGAGCTGTCCCGGGGACTGATTGCTTCCTGCAGCCAGCACGGCTTCAGGGACGGAGCCTGGAGTCCTTGGAGCACCCTTGGGATGGACCTGCCGCGGTGCTGGGTGTTGGGAAGGCTTCCCTGTGGATGTGGGCAGAGCAGCAGCAGGATCTGCACTTGCAGGGACGCCCATTCCCTGTGCCCTGCCCTGGGCAGCAGCTGGGGGAGGCTCGGCCCCGCGCACCGACAGCCAAATGCGAACACGGGACCCCAAACACAGCCCTGGGACGCTCCGGGGATGCCACCAGGCAGCTCTGGGGTGGCCACGCTGCCCAGCAGGCTCTGAGCCCCAGAGTTTGCCTGAAGAGGCCTCTCTGGCTGGGTTGTCCGGGATCCATCGTTGGGGAAGCCTGGAGCGGCTTTGGCAGCACTGGCTCGCTGAGCTCTCCGTGGGGACAAACGTCCTGCTCACAGCCTGGGTGTGACAGCAGCGTCCTGTCGCTGGCCACAGCCCTGCTCCAGCCCTCCATGGCAGGCAGGGATTTCCCGGCTCAGAGAGGGGAATCTGGGAGAGAGGCACTGTCAGGACCTTTCCCTACATGGAGGGGTGGTGTGGGAGGTGTGGCTGGGCACTGCCCGCCTGTGTGGCAGCTCCCCGCCCTCTGATTTCGGGGTTGTCCCCTCGGACAACGTGTCCGGAGGGGGAAGACTGGACTCAGACACGCCATGGGCTCGGCAGGCTCTTCCCTGCTGTTCCCTGCTTTTGTCCTGCGCAGTAAGCACTGGGGCAGCAGCAGGGGAAAGGCTGCAGTGGGTTTAGTCTGGTTTTTGGGACCAGAGCATCCCATGTGCCACAGGGTCCAGCTTCCAGCAGCCTGGAGATGCTCCCAGCTCCCTCCCTGCCAGCCTCTGGAGCCTGGAGCTGCATGGCTGAAGCCATCCCAGAAGCAAGACTCCCTGCAGGGAGGGCGTTGCACAGACCCTGAGGGATGAGCCTGGCAGCGCAGAGCATTCCCTGCCCTTGGTTTCCATCCCTGGCCTTGTTTTCCATCCCTCTGTTGGGAATTCTCTGGAGCACACGCACAGCCCACGTCCCAGGCCAGCCATCCCAGCTCTGGCCAGGAGGTCCTGGATCCCATCCTGGTTCCAGAGCGATGTGCTCACCAGGCTCTGTGCCACGGGGAACCGTGGATTTCATGGAATGCAGGCACCTCTCCCTGCACAGTGCCCTGGCTGGGCTTTCCTGGGCTCCACGGGAGGGGAGCAACGGGGCTGGGCAGGGCTGGAGGGTGGGGAGGAGTCCTGAGGATTCCCCAGCTGCATCCATCCCCATCTGGGTGCAAAGCATCTGGATTTGTGCAGCTGGCAGAGCAATCCTGTGATCCCAGCGAATCGGAGATTATCAAGGGGGAAAACTCGGGGCTTAAGTGGGATCGGGAGGAGGAGAGCAGGATTTGGAGCTGGTCCGATGGGTTAAGCCACTTGTTCCGGCTGAGATTAGGACAGAAGGAGTCTGGTTTAGATGGGAAATCTGCTGCATCCCCTCGGAGCCCTGGCCATGCATTCCAGCAGCTCGTGGTGCGGGAATGTGACGGCTTGTCCCCAACCAACCCGGCTCAGAGGGCGGGAATGGGGCCTGGAGAGCTCCTTTTCCTTCTCTGGGGCTCCTGTGCATGGTTGGAAGTGCCTGCACCTCCTTCCTCGTGGAGAGCATCAGTCTTGATGGCTTCTCGTGGATCCTGCCCCATTCCCCTCTGGACAAGGCTTTCCATGGATCCTGCCTCGCTCCCCTCTGGACAAGGCTTCCCATGGATCCTGCCTCATTCCCCTCTGGACAAGGCTTTCCATGGATCCTGCCTCGCTCCCCTCTGGACAAGGCTTCCCATGGATCCTGCCTCGCTTCCCTCTGGACAAGCCCCTTGCTGGGCCTGCGGATGGAGGGAGATGGAAGGAATTGGCATTTCCCGCTTCCCTTTCCCACAGGGATCCATCTCCAGCACTGCCACAGCTCCCGCAGCTCCAGCCCTGTCCTGCCTCTTTCCCTGCTCCAAGGGCTGCGATTCCCTTGTTGCCTTGAAATTCCACCTGCCAGGAAGCGCAGCTGAATCCAGCCCTGAATCCCATGGAGAGGCTCCACTGCCCAGGACTGCTGCTGTTTCCCAGTTTCTCCTCTCTCCCAGTTTTCCCCGGAGCCCCCAGCCCCACCTCGCTGGCCTTTCCTTGCCGTGGGATCCCTGCTGGGATCAGGACGCTGCTCCCCTTGGAATCCAACTCCAGAGCAGCCCTGGCTCTGGGAGCTCCCCCACCCCAGCAGGAGCCAGGACCTTGGAGCTTTTTCAAGGGTGAGGATGAGAGGAAGGAAACCGAAACTGAGACAGGGGCTGGGAGCAAAAAGAGCAGTCAGGGCTGCCAGCCCCTCCCTGGCACGTCCCTTCCGCGGCGCTTCCAAGCCGTGTCCCCCTGGGCTGCTGTGCAGACACGTCTGGGATTGGCTCCCAGGATCTTCCCCGGGGCGCTGGCAGAGGGAAGCAAGAGGGACCTTGAGCAGCTGAGAGAGGAGATGTGAAATCGGCCCCTGAAAGCAGCCCCGGTGCCTGGTGGGCACAGGGGTGGCAACAAAGCCCCGCCCGTGGCCACCATCGCCGGCCACCACGGCCAGGAGCCGGCCTGGAGCCTGGACTGCTCTTCCACACCCTCTGGACAGGCAGGATCCAACCCAGGCGACCCCCGTGTGCCCCTGGAGGAGGCTCTGGGTGGCCAATCCCCCAAGGCAGCCCTCGGCCGCCTTTCGGGCTCCCCGTGCCCCCGAGGGCGGTGGCGAATGCCCTTGCCCCACGGCACCAGCACTGCCTGGCTCTCCTGAGCCTGGGGAGGAGTGCAGAGAGCCAGAGGGGGTTAGGAATGCAGTTTTTGGTTAGAGTGAAGCCCCGGGAGCACAGGGATGAAGTGCCAGCAGCCCTGGGGGTGCTGTTGGATCCCCCCCAAGAAACGGGACCGGGCAGGGCCGGGCATGGGGCCTGCACCCCCGTCCAGAGATGGATTTGCACCCCGCTTGTCCCTCTCTGTGCCCTGGGCATGGAGAGCTGCCCTGCAGGACCCCAGGCCTGGGGGACACCCGGGCAGGACCCTGGGGGGAGAAAACCATTCAGGCCCCAGTCACATTCCCAGGGAAGTCGGCGCCTTGTCTTCAGCCTTGTGCTGCCTCCTGAGGGGACAAGGAGAGGAAAAGCATCTCCTCTGAGGGGAGGGAAAGGAAAAGGATCTTCTGAGAGGAAAAGGAGAGGAAAGAGAAACGAAAAACATCTCCTGAGAGGAAAGGGAAAGGAAAAGGATCTCTGGAGAAGAAAGAGAAAGGAAAAGCATCTCCTGAGAGGAAAAGAAAAGGAAAAGGATCTCTGGAAGGGAAAAGGAAAGGGAAAGGATTTCCTGAGAGGGAAGGGAAAGGAAAAACATCTCTGGAGAGGAAGGGGAAAGGAAAAGCATCTCTGGAGGGGAAAAGGAAAGGAAAAACATCTCCGGAGGGGAAAAGAAAGGAAAAGAATCTCTGGAGAGGAAAGGGAAAAGAAAAGGATCTCCTGAGAGTAAAGGGAAAGGAAAAGCTCCCCCTGGGAGGTGTCTCCTCATGGGCACCAGGAGCACCAGAGCCGGTAGCGGGAGCTGCACGCTCAGAGAGGAAGGAGACCTAATGAGGTGCTTTATTAATTGCGTTGTGAACTTTTCCTTTAATGATTCTCCACGCGACTCCCTCTAGTTAAAGCTAATGGCCTGTAGCATGTTCGGCAGATGGATTGCCCTGAGGTGCCCGGGCAGGGTGCGTGGGGGCTGCCAGACACTGCTCCCGGTGTCCCACAGCCCTTCGGGGGCTCTGCCGGACCCCGGGGATCAAGGGGGGCTGCAACACCCTGTCTCCACCCATTACTGGTCCCAGGGTCTCTCTGGAGGTGTGGAAGGAGCAGCAGCCAGAGGGGTCCCCATCTCTGGGATGTCTCTGCTGTCCCGTGGCTCTGTGTGACACCTGGGTCCCTGCTCCAGGGGGGGCTTTTCCTGCTTTGCGGTGGCACAAGGTGGCCTGGAGATGGAGGGAAGAGGGAGCAGCCCTGGGCAGAGCAGGGTGGCACTCAGTGACAGTGAGCAGCCACCTCCACTCAGCCCAGGGTGCGGCTCTAGGGGTGACACGGAGCCTGTTTGGGATCTGTGGGGGCCCAGCTTCATTATTTACGTGGAATGGCAGCAGATACTCCCCAAAAGGACCACGTGCCACCGGGCAGTGCTGGTGCCCAGCCCCTGAGAGCAGTGGGAACCAGGGCTGCCCCATCCCGGGATGACCCTGGCCAAGCAGGACGGCCTTTCCTGCCACCCCACGCGTTTCCCAGCGCCTGGTGAGAAAACATCGATTGCCAGCTCCTGCGGAATGCAGGGTCACGGCCACCGGCTGCATTAAGCACTGCGAGCTGTCAAAACGCGCCCAGCCGCTGCCTGCTGGGAGAGCAGGGAGCTGTGATCCATAAAAACCCGCGGGACTCGTGATCCAGGGAAGATTGGGGCCGCAGTGGGGCGGCTCAAGCCCCGTGTGCTTCAGCCAGGCGCTGCTCTCCCGCAGCGCTCCTCCCTCAGATCCTGCCGTGCCTCAGAGCTGCATCCTGCCCTGCATCCCTTCCACACTCTCCCCTTTTCCCTGTCCCTTTCTGGCTGCTCTTTTCCTGGAGAAGGTGGGCATGGGCAGCTCTGGACTCTTCCCACGCGCCAGGGCCCGTCTGCAGGCTGAGCAGCTGCGAGGGGAATAAATTAGCAGCTCCAAGAGGAGCTGGAGGTTTCCACGTGGGAGTTTGTTTCATTTTTAACGCCGCTGCCGCCCGGCCACGTCCTGCTGGTGACTAACGAGGCCGTGTTTGTATTTAGGGCTGGCATTAATTGCTGGTGGGAGACGGGTGAGTGTGGGCTGCACTCTCTGGGCTGACTCATTGTCCCCTCCTCGGCACCACAGCCTTCGCGCGGCGGCTCTCGCGTGGCTCCGGCGGCCTCAGCTGTCCCCAGCTCGGGGCAGCTCCACGTGCCCGGCGCTGCCCGAGGGAAATTCCCTGCCTGGCTCCGGGTGCTGCCACGGGAGGAGCCAGTTTGATGCATTTTAACTCTTGTATTTTTTTCAAATTCTGTGTTCCCAGTGTGTGACTCTGAGCTGCCTCGCAGCCTGTCAGCTGCTGCTCTCTCATGCTCACACAGACATAACAAAGCCTCTCCAGGCCTGCTCTGCAAGGACACCCAGCCCGTCCCAGGCCCAAAATGTGTAACCCAGCACCTTGAGAAGGGGGGCGAGCTGAGGGGCAGTTCCATCATTAGCTAAAGTTTAATTGGCCAATTTCTGCTGATCTGCAAATGGACCAAACCTGTAACAGTGTGAAGAACTCGTGGCTCGGGGTCCATCTCGGGTGCAGCCTTTGGCCTGCCCAGGGTGTGCCTTTGAAGGCCTTTCCAGTAAATATCCACCTTTATTCCCTTCCTCCTGTCTGGTCTCTGTTTCCAGGCTCCCCTTTCAGGCATCAGGTTGCTCTGCTGAGCCTGCGCTGAGAGGTGAGAGCAGTTTTAGTATTGAAGCAGCTTTTCCAGCCTGTGCTGGGGGTCTCGTGTCCCCTCCCATGGCTGGAGCTCTCCTGTGGCCATGTCGGGGGGTTTGGATTGTGGAGGTGCCCAAACCCGCCCCCATTCCGAGCCGGGAGCCACCTCAGGTGGGGTTTTCCCTGCATCCATCCCCTCACCGTGCTCACCCCGGTGCTCCACGCGGGTTCAGGAATGCTGGGGGAGCTCTGGGCGCCGCCAGGGTCACCTCGGCCCCTGCACCCAGACTGTGGTGGGGATGGGCTGGGAGTAGGGAAGGGCTGGGGGCTGCTGGGGGGGCAGGGAGCCAGCAGGGAGCTGAGGAGGGGCCACCTTGGAGCAGGGGAGGTGGCACTGGTTGGCACTGAGGTTCGGGATCACAGCAGATGGGCGGGAGGGTGTTATAGAGCACCACTTCCTCTGCACTGCCTCTCTCTGAGGTCTCCGTGCCTGAAGCCCACCTCAGCTCCATGGAAATGAGGCCTGGGATGGATGTCCAGGGGCTCACTTGGCCACGGAGGTGGCCGGACCTGCTGCAGGCTGGGGAGGGCTGCGGAGTGGCTGCAGGGCTGTGGGAGTGGGCTGGCATCCGTGCCCAGGGATGAGCCGGGATGGGATCAAAGGACAGTGCCCTGGAGGGGCCACGTGCAGGGCCTTGAGCACGGCTGCTACAGCAGCCACCCAGATTTGGGGTGTGCGGGGACCCCTGCGCTCCTCGGGGTTCCTCAGAGACCCCCCAGAACCCTCCTCATGCCCCTTTAGCCCCCCACTGCCCCTCATTAGGGGGTGGGGGGCTGTGGGACAGCCCAGCAGCTCTGTGCTGAGAGGAACCCCCTCTCTGGGATGGACATTCCCCGGAGCAGCTTCGTGCTTGAGCCGTGGCCTCGCAATTCCAGCAGCTCCTCCACACGTGGTGACCACGGCTCTTGGCCACGCCCGAGCTCCCAGCCATCAGCTCTGTGTGCCATCAGGGATGCCACCAAGCCAGGGACCCGCCTGCTGGTGCCCTGGACCAGCCAAACCCTGCTCAGTTCTTGGCAGCAGAGCAGTGAAACCCCCCCAAACCCCCTCCATCTGAAGGCAGAGGGAACGGAGGGGTCGTGGCCACCAGCCCGAGGGGCCCTGGATGCGCCCGCACCCCACGAGATCCCAGTTTCCTGCCCGTGGAACACAAGGCAGTTGCGTTGTTGGTGGTTTTCCCTCCCGTAGCTGGAATTCTGCTGGATGTTTTGTCGTGGATCAGCTGAAAACAGCTCCAGTCACTGTGAACAGCTCCTTAGCTCGGGTTTGCCACGGAGCTGTTGTTGCCACTGCCTCGCACAGGAGGGGAACGGCTCCAGAGAGCCCTGAGCTTCCCAAAGGCTGCTGCTCATGGGGAGAGGCCTCCAGAGGCAATTTCCATGGGCCTGGCCCCACTCCTGGCGTTTATTTTGTGCTGGATGGTGCGATGCAATCCCAGGGGACGAGCTCTCCCGCTACCCCAGTGCCTGTCCCAGCCCATTCCCGCCTCTCCTCAGGGACACTGCTGGAGCTCAGGGCAGCACTCAGGACATGGTGGGGTGGGAATTTGTCATTTTCGGAGCCTCTTGGTGCAACACCATCAATTCAGGGATGGGAGAACCCGGCACAGCCTTTGCTGCTGCCCGTCCCTTCCTACTCCTCCCGCCACAGTTGATATTTTCCCATCTCCAGCTCTGTGTCTTCCCATTTCCCGCATGGGGAGCGGGGGTTTCATTACCAGCAATGTCCTTTCCTGGCTGCCCTCCTATTTATGGCAGTCCTTCTTTTTTATAGCCAATTTTGTAGAGTGCCCAGCAGTTAGCTCAACTGCTTCCTTTCCTTTCGGCGTTATTGCCAATTTCCTGTTCCACGGGCTAAATTTATCACTTCTTTAATTGTTTGATAACTCCAGGAACCAGCTGAGAGTCACCCTGCCCTGTGCCAGCCCATTTCCAGGGGGAAGGCTCAGCGCTCCCGCCTCCAGCACGCCTTGGTGAGCTCTTGACACATCTCTGCGAGGAAGATTCCAGCCTTAGCGCCATTCCCAGCCTCTCCCGGGCGCTTTTGGCCTCCTTTCTCTCAGTTTAATTTGCCCAGCCTAGTTCAGCATCCGTGCCTTGGTCCATCGCCAGCTTATCCTGGGAATCCTGGCAGTGTGCGAGGGGCTGCCCGGAGCTTTTCCTGCTGCAGGGTTGCTGCTCGGAGCTGTGGCCTCAGCACATCCCAGAGCAGATGCCAGGGCTTGGTGGGAAGAGTCTCCTCAGGTGGGTTTTGGTCCGTGACACCCCCTCACTGCCAGGCCTTGGGCCGAGCAGGAGAGCAGGGAATGGATTCTGTGGGGTCAGGACAGCCCAGACTTCCCAAAAATTGCTCCAAGTGCCACGGAATGAGTGCCACGGCATTTCCCACTTCAGCTGCTGTAGGCCTCGTGCCTGCTGAGCTCTGTGAGTCCCTGGGGACTCTCTGGGTACCTGCTGGGCTCCAACAGCATCCTGGATGCTGCTTCCCCACCTCAGGGAGAGCTGCAGACCAGCCATGGTGGCTCCTGCTCCAGCAAAGATTCCCCTCCTGACTGCAGGCTTTGCTGGGAAGCTTCCAGCTTTTCTCCTCGGCGGGGTTGGAGCCGGCCTTGTGCCACCCCCGGTGCTCGCTCTGCGTTTGTGCTGCTCCTCGCAGCCTTCTGGCACTGCCAGTTTGGCTGCATTCGGATCCCTGCTCCCTCCCCACGCCCGCAGCTCGGCTGGCTGGGGTTCCATGGGGTCCCTGAGCTGTGCAGCCCTGGACCAGCCCTCCTGGCACTGGGCCTTGCCCTGATCCCAGCGCCCTTCCGCCGATGCTGCAGCAAGCCCGGCTGTGGGACAGGATGGATGCCTGGAGCCCAACCCCAGCGCTGATCGCACAGCTTTGCCATTTTTCCCACATCACCCCGTTCCAGGGGCCCGGCGCGGAGGCTGTGTCTGCAGGAGGAGCAGTTTGAGGACAGCAGGGTGCAGAGGGGGTCGGGCAGAGGCACGGGTGCCCCACAGACCACCCCGCACCGAGCGACCCCTTCCAGGGCCTCCACTCCACCCTAATCGCAGCTCAGCAGCACCAAACAAACACCACACCAAGACTTCCAGCTGGATAACGCCCAAACTTCCCAATACTCCGAGCATATGCCCTGCTCCAGGGCACTGATCACAGCTCCAGGGCACTGATCACAGCCCCAGGGCTGCCAGGGCTCCAGGAGCTGGGACAACACTCCTAGGCACAGGGTGGGATGGTTGGGAACGTCCCATGCAGGGCCAGGAGCTGGGCTGGATGATCCCTGTGGGTCACCACAGGCTGTTCCACGATCCATCAGTCTGGCTGTGCTGTCACAGAGGGGGTCGAGCATCCCGGCTGCGCATCCCAGGAGCACCACACCTCACCCTTGTCCTGGCTGATCCTCACCCATCCGTTTGGGGCTGGTTTGTTGTCCCTGTTGCTCCTTTGATGCGTGAATTAAATGGGTCTGGGTGCTGTGCCCCATTTACACCTCCCAAACCCCCGAACCCAGCGGGGAGCAGCAGCTCCTCATCCGAGGTCCTGCCACAGCCTTTTTGTGTCTCCTGAAGCCACCCTGGTCCCGCAGTGCTGGAGGTGACGGCTCCCTTCGAAGGGGAATTCGGAGCCACGGAATTACCAGGGGGCTTCACGCCTTGCATTGTTAGTGCTTGTCAAATATTTATGAAAAAACAACCGGGGGATAATTAATTCAGCAGCGATGGCAAAGCCCCGGCTGAGATTTATTGGCTGGATATGATTGGAGCACGGACAGAGCTGTGCCAAGCCCAGCAAAGCGCCTCATCAATAATAGATTTGTCAATAGATGAAAACATCGGCAGATAAACTAGTCTTGAGTGCCACCTGGCCAGCACATCCCTGCAGCCACCCGTGGCCAGCGCCTGGCAAACAGCTCCCGGTGACACCTTTCCCGGCTGGAATCCCGGGGACCAGCAAGAGCCACTCCACACAGCTGGGGACAAGGGGTGAGACAGAGCTCCAGGGCCAGACGGGCAGTAAAGAGCCCCAGCGCTGGCTGCGTGCCACTATTCCTCCCTTTGGTGTCACCGCCTGTCCCCAGGGGAGCCCCGGCTCTGGGATTCGTGGCACAAAGGCGACCTTGAGCGCGGGGAGGTCCGCGCCCTTTCCCTGAATAGCTCGGTGCCCGCGGGGTCCCGCTGACCCCAGCCCCGCCGGCCGGGGGGCCGAGCACACTGAGCCCATTCACGGGGCAGAAAGGGGCCCTTGTTCCCTGCAGACAGAACCACAGGGCCCCGAGCAGCTGCGGCGACGCGGGGCCACCCGGGCCACCAGCAGCCCCAGGGCATGAGCGGCCCGGTGGCTCCGGCGGGGCTGCGGCGGGAGCCAGCCCGTGTCCCCCCGGGCCTGGCAGCTGCAGCAGGAGCGCGGGCAGGGCTTCGAAGCCTCCAGCTCCTCACCCGGGCCTGGGGAACCTCGCCCCATTCCCAGTGGCGGTCCCTGCGCTGGGGGCACAGAGGGTGGCACAGCCAGGACGCAGCGGGACGGCTCAGCTGGGAGCAGGAGAGATGTTGGGGGGATGGCGGGTGATGAGCCCATCCAGCCTCTCTCCCCAGTGTTGCTCCTGCTCTGAAAATTCCCAATATCCCGCTGGCAGCTGTGTGTGGGGCACATTCCGTGGGGCAGGAGGTGCCGGACCAGGCCGGACCCAGGGTCTGTGCCCGCCTGGGCAGCGCTGCCCCCTCTCCCCGCGGGCACCGAGGCTCTCTGGCCGGCCGGGTCGCTGGCTCAGGCTGCTCCTCATCCATCTGCTCTCCTGTCACATCCCCGTCTCCCTGATTATTTTAATGAGGATAATGATTCACACCTGGGCAATTCAAACCCGCTAACAATAACAATTTTAATTAGTTTCCACTACAAATCTGAAACGTCGTCATTAACATTTAAAACGCTCGCGATTGGCAGCTCCGTGGAAAGCCGGGGCTGGGTGGGAGCTGTGGGAGGGGTGGGCAGAGCTCCAGGGTGCAGGTGGGATGGGGAAACTGCTGACGGGGTCAGGGCCGAGGAACCACACGCTGAGGGTGGCACTGAGCCGGTTCCTGCCAGCCCCCTGCCCACCACGGCGTGGGAGGGAATTGGATCTTCCCCGGCTCTTCAGCGGGTGTGCCGGGACCGGCACCTGGTGCTTGGTGGCACTTTGGTGGCATCTCAGCTGCTCGCTGAGAGCTGCGGCCTTTGGGGACAGTGCAGGCAGGGGGTGGCCATGGAGGGGACACCCCTCACCCAGGCAGGGGCACCTCCCTGGCCCACACAGGGCTCCAGGAGATGGGATGGCACCCCAGGGGCTCACCCTGCTGCCCCAAGGCTTTCTTGAACCCCAAAAAGCATTTTCTCCCCCCCAAAAAAGCTTTGCTGCAGGCTTCCCACGGCAGCCACGAGCATTGGGGTCAGCCTATCTCGGTCCCACACCCCGCTGTGTGACCCTGGTGCCCGCCCTGCCAGGCAGCCCCACCTATCCCCCTGCCCGAGCCACCCTGAGGGGACCGGGCAGGGGTGCAAACACGATCTCCTCTCCCATGAGGCGTGAGACAGACGGGGAGGAAGTGATGGTGCCCTGCAGATAGGGACTGGGAATTCCTGGAGGCAGGGACTGGGAATTCCTGCAGACAGGGACTGGGAATTCACAGAGCGGGGTGAGCAGCCCTGGCTGGCACAGTCCGTGTGGGATCATCAGGTGAGGGCACACAGAGTTCCCTGTTCCACCCCTGATCCCAGAGCACAGCCCCGGGGATACAGGGATGGGCTCGGGGTGTCTGGGGCCGTGGGGGAGCTGCCACAGGGCCCTGCTGCTGTCACCCCGCACACGCTGGGGTCCCTGCCATCCTCCTGCCTGCCCTCCCGACTCACCCGCAGCCTGGCACAAACCAGGGAAGCTCCACATCCCCAGAGCTCAGTTTTCCTCCACTGGAGGCATCCGTGGCTCCAGCCGTGGGCTCTCTCTCCCCTCCTGGCTCGCTCAGGCGTGCGCGGCTGGGGACCACGCTGCGGGAACTCGCTGCAGGCACTACAGGGAGCGAGGGGAAAACACAACAGCGATGCTGCCACGGTCCAGCTGCAGCCGGTGGCGTGTGGGGGGTGTGTCCCCAAGGGTCCCAGCTCGGCTGTCCCTCGACGCCAGCTCTGTCTTTGCGGAGCTGGGCCCTCCCAGCCTTCTCCAGCAGCCCCCGGCGCTGCCGCCCGCCCGTCCCTGGAGGAAGCTGGGGAAGAAACAATTCCGCAGTGCCCAGCTCAGGCAGCCTGGCAGCGATCACGGCAGCCATTCAGCCCAGCCTGGCCTCCTGGGACGGGCTCGGCTTCAGCAGGAGGCTCTGGGCCAAGGCCGGGCCGGGATGTGGGGTGGCACACACGAGCCCCGCGTGCGTCGCCCTGGGAGCCTCGTGCCAAGGCGGCAGCAACGAGCAGCCGAGCTGGAGCTGTGGTTTCAGGGCAGCAGGGAGCCAGCAGCCCCTGAGCGTGCCCCAAGTTTCAGGGCAGCAGGGAGCCAGCAGCCCCTGAGGGTGCCCCAGAGAAGGGGGAGCAGGCAGGGCTCCTGCCCGCCGTGTCCTGGGGTGCTGCGGGGTGCGGGAGCTTGCCGGGCGTGGATGGACACGGTGGGTGCCGGCCAGGGAAGAGTGACCCACAGCCAGGGCAGCAGCCTTGGGGTCACACTGGGCGCTGTTGGATGTCTCTCCTGGAGTCTGTCCAGCTCTTTGACTGCAGGGGGAGGGAGCTGCCCGATTCCTGCCCCGCTGAGGGCTCTCCCCTGGCCTGGCAAGGCTGGGAGCGCCAGGACTGGAGCTGCTGCCCTTGTCCCTGCCCTTCCACGTTTTCCAGGGACATGAGGACTCTCCTGGAGCCTTGGAGGGCCCTGGGCTGGGGGTTCCTGCTGGCTCAGCAGGGCAGTGAGGGGCACCTGACTGGGAAGGGGACAGCGACTGTGCCCCCTCAGCAGCCCGAGGCCACCATCAGCCAGGCCAGCCCCTGAGCCCTGCCCTCAGCCCCCCACACTGCTGAAACCAGTCAAACCCCCAGTCCAGCCACATCCCAGAGCCAGAGCTGTCCCTCCTGGAAGGGTGGGATCCTGCCCGGGTGCTCTGTGCCCTGGGACAGGGGAGGGCTGGACACCTTTCCTGCCTCTCACGCAAACAGAGCCGCTGGGCAGTGAGGAACTGACCGCTGCGTGTGGGCAGGGCTTGGGCAGGGTGGGTCCCGCTGTGCCCCTGATCCTGCTGCCCTCTCCTCCTCCCCAGTTCCCCCCAGGCCCCACGCCCAGGATCAGGTGAGCCCAGCCCTTTGGCACACTTCGGGCAGGGTGGGCACTTGTTCCCCCAAACCCCCTCTGAGCCTCAGCACCACACAGGGGCCCCCTGGGCACACTCGGGTGACACTCAGGGCTGGAGACAGAGCGGTGGCATCGCTGCTGAGAGCCCCGGACCATCCCTGCAGCCAGAGCCCGGCCTAACCCGAGCTCAGCAGCTCCTGAGAGGCAGAAAGCTGGAGAGAAGATTGCAGCCACCTCCTCCCCTCCTTCCCCCAGCTCCACCGGCTGTTGTCTTAGCGTAAACAAGGTATTTAATATGCACAGGCACTCATTAGCATCTCCTGCTTCCAACGGCACCGTGTCTGCAGCTGGACTCGCGGGACGTGTCGCGGGAAATCTCTACAACACAACTTTTAATTACAGACAAATGGCCGGACACGTCGGCACTGCCGGCCCCCGGCGCCTCCTGCCAGCCCTGCTCTGCGCCCCCTCCCACGAGCCCCTGGCCAGGGTGGGGCTGCCCGGGCTGGGGGGGCTCCCGGGGCAGCAGGGGACACTGCGGGGACACCACGGGGGGGTGGTGGCAGGGACCTGTCACTCCTGTGACACGGAGCCAGGTGAAGGAGCCCTGCCCCTATTTTTAGGATTTTTGGAGGATATCAGGGGTGGCTGTGGTCTGTGGCTTGGGGCCAGAGAGCATTTGGGGAGCAGGAGGCTCCGGAGGAAGGGCAGGGGGCTTCACCCGTGTCACCTCACATGTCACAAGGGTTTGGCTCACCCTGCCAAGCCCCAGACACCCCTGACACCCCTTTGTGACTCCTCGGGGTCCTGTGGCTCATCGTGACAAGGGGACAAGGGAAAACCCAGCCCTTTCCTGGGGTCAGAGGAAGGATCCCAGGATGGACCCTGCTGTTCCCAGAGGCAGCTGGGTGGCCCTGAAGGCCATTGAGCCGATGGCCACTGCTCGGCCATCGTTGCCCAAAACCAGAGGTGCTGGCCCAAACCAGACCCTCCAGCAGCCCAGTGCATGCCCAGAGCCCGGAGCTGCCCATCTGTGGTGGGAGGGACAGCCAGGTCCTGCTGGCTCCCTGCAGGGAGGAGCAGGGGGCAGAAAATCCACATCCCCCATGGTGGGGACAGCAGTCCTGTGCTGATCCAGCCTGATCTGCAGCCAGGAACCGGGAACCAGGAACAGCCAGGGAGCAGGAGGATGGGAGCCCCCGCTGGAGCCAGGGCAGAAATCCCCTCCTCTGATCCCAGTGCCAGGGCAGAGCCTGGCCCAGGGCGTGGGCAGAGGTGTCCAACACTTCCCATGGCACGAGGAAACGTCGGAGCTCCAGGCCTGGCTCCTGATGCTGAGCTGGGGCAGAGAGCAGCTGCTGTCCCCTTCTGAGCTCCGGGCCATGCCCCGGCTCCAGCGGGCTCTGCCTGCTCTGGACAGAGACTTCTGGGAGCTGATTTTGGGCAGATTTTCTTTCACAAGCAACTCACGGCCGATGGTTTCTCACCGCGGTTCCCTGGGGATCACTGGTGTGGAGAGGGAGGGAGGGCGGGCAGAGGCATGCGGGCACCTCACTCACAACCTCGGGGTGCTCTGGAGGCTGCAGCCGAGGCCGTGGGGCACGGCCAACAGCTGGAACTGTGACCACATCTGCACCAGCCCGCGGCTCCCAGGCGGCCGCATCCCTGGGGAGGGATTTATCCTCGCAGAACAGCTCATCCTGCAAAGCTTTGAGCAAAAGCCGCTTGCTGGGGGTCACCTGCGGCAGGGAAATGCCCCTCCCGAGGTGGGCAGCAGGCAGAGAGCAGCAGCTGCCCAGGAGCTGGGAGGATGCTCCGCTCACTCCAGCACCAGCTTCCCATCCCAGTACATCCCAGCCAGCTGATGCCGGCTGGGAGCTGTGTGGGGTTTCAGGGAAGAACCAGCTCATTCTCAGGGGGTTTAGGCATCTCTGGGGTGCAGGAACACCCTGGAGGAAGAGCTGGCTCGATCACAGCGGGTTTGGGGACCTCTGGGGTGCAGGAACACCCTGGAGGAAGAGCTGGCTCGATCACAGCGGGTTTGGGCATCTCTGTGGTGTGTGGGGCAGCTGTGGCTTCCCCTCTTCCCTTGGAGCAGCCAAGAGAGACCAAATTTAGGAAGCTGGGCTGGATTTCAGGGGGAGCTGTGGCTTTCCCTGTTCCCTTGGTGGGGCCAGAGAGAATAAACTCACGGGGCTGGGCTGGCACAGATGTTCCTCTGAGCCGCCAGGCTGGGAAGGAGCTACAGCAACTCCCCCGTGTCACAGCCGAAACCCCACATCCCCCATCCGTGAGGGTACCTGTGCCTAGCCCAGACCTCGGAGGACATTCCCTGCTCCTCCTGCTTCTCCTCATCCCCCTGCTCCTCCTCCCAGGCCGGGCTGAGCGCTGCTGGCACCGCTCTGCTGCATCGTCCCCCAGGAGCACCGAGCCAGGCGCGGGCAGAGCCGCTCTGCAGCCCGGGGGTCGCCGGAGGTGAGCGCGGAGGTGACGCGTGGCCATGTGTCCTCTCCTCCTGGCGCACCCTGGCTGCCCTCCCCCTCCTGGCTGCCCTCCCCAAGCGCGCTGGGATGCCCTGGAATCGGCAGAGATGCAGGATGAAGGGATCCCGCCCATCTTCCTGATCCTTCCCCGCTCCAACCGCTGTCCCTCCAACCACGCTGGCCCCACCGATCCTTAAAAATAACTCTCCAAAAACGCCCAGCGTGGCTTGGGAAGGGCTGGGGATGAGCAGAAGGAGCCGGGAGCAGCAGCCTGGGATCCCCGCCGTGCCCTCCTGGCCACTCGGATGGGTGTGCACAGCCCGTGGAACCGCGGATTTATGGAAAAGCTGGGAATTCTGCGGCACCGCGGGCTGGGAACTGCCACTGCCTCCCCGCAGGGACACGTGGCCACAGCTGGCACCCCTCTCCGAGGGAGCACGGTGCCCATCCCTGGGGAAAGGCAGGGAGGGGACACGAGCTGGCCTGGCAGGACCTGGGATCAGGGAGGTGGGGATGGCTTCGGCAGGGTTGGGGGAGCACCGACGGATGTGAACGGTCCCAGCCCGGAGGAAGGGAGGAGGATGAGGAAACCCAGGCTGGAAAAGCTTTCCCAGAGACGCTGCGCTGGGGAAACCAGCAGGATTTGCACCTGGAATGGGGAAATGGCGAGAGGGAGGGCTGGGAGGAGGGTCTCAGGCAGGGCAGGGGGTGGCAAGAAGTGCTCCGTGGTGCTCTCCATGGCAACTGCCAGGCTGGGAGGAGGATTAAGGCTGTGCTGATCCTAAGCCACTGCCTGAGGGGCTGGGAGCACCGTGGGTGTCCCCGTTCCTCCTCGCGCCTTCCACCAGTGGGCTGGAGGGGCATCCAGCTGCTGCCTGGATCCCAACATCTGCCCTGGCAGCAGAGACAGTGCTGGGTTAGGGGGCAAAACCCCCCCAGTGCCTCCCAAATCCCACCAGCTGGGCATGTCCTGCCTCAAACCCACCCATGGGGCATCTCCAGCACCAAACCCACCCGTGGGGCATCCCGGTGCCCCCAGGTGAGCCCCTGCCCGGATGGGGATGAGCCTCCTGCTGCCTGGAATCCTTCCTTGGCTTCCTGGGGTCTCGCCGAGGCCGGTGAGCTCTGCAAGGGGAAATCTCCTCTCTGGGGAGGTGTTTTCAGGCCTCCCTGCTGCTCCCAGCAATCCGGGGTCTCTCCCAGCCCGCCCGTCCCCTCGGTCCGTGCCGGGGGGCGGTGTGAGCATCCTGAGGCGAGCCCATCACGTGGGCTCCACGCAGGAGCAGAGGTGCCAGAGCCGGGCAGGGAGTGCCTCCCTCGCCCCACGTCAGCGCCACCGGTGACCTGGATTCCTCCCTGAGCCACGAGCCGGTGACCTCAGCCATAAACAAAGGAGTGGAATCAAACCAGGGCGAGATAGATGCCTGCTTTATAGGCTTTTTAAAAGCTTTCGACTCATCCTGGCAGGCAGGACTAACCTTAAATTGCCGTGTGATGGAACCGGGGCAGGGCGGGGAGGGGGGGAAATCTTTTGGCAACGTCGACGCCGCACACGGATCCATCAAGAGCGGGATAAAAATAAACAGCATGGAAAGGGGCCCTGGGAGGAGCTGCACCCCGGAGTTAACCCCTGCACCCCAACTCTGCACCCTGCCTTTGCCCCCTCCATGCAGCAGGGATCAGCAGGATGGGGCCTGGGGGCTGGCATCTCCCCCTCACAGGATTTTTGGTGGAAATGTCCTTGGCTGGGATCCTGGAGCTGCGCCTGGGCCTCTGCGCGGCCCCCTGGGACTCACGGGAGATTGGCTTCCCTGGCAAGGCTTCGAAAATAGACCTGGGGTTACTGTCCTGCGCGGAGGAGGGAGGGGGGATATCCCTGAATGGATCAGGGATGTTCCAAAGGGGTGCACGAGCCAGCTGAGCTCATCCTCTGCCACGGGGGTGCAGCACAAGGAGCGTCTCCCAGAGCGCACCCGGGATCTGGCTGGGAGAGAGGGGCTGGATGTGGGAAAGGCAGGTGGAAATCCCACCCCAGGAGCCATCCCGGCTGTGTGAGAGGGGCTGGATGTGGGAAAGGCAGGTGGAAATCCCACCCCAGGAGCCATCCCGGCTGTGTGAGAGGGGCTGGATGTGGGAAAGGCAGGTGGAAATCCCACCCCAGGAGCCATCCCGGCTGTGTGAGAGGGGCTGGATGTGGGAAAGGCAGGTGGAAATCCCACCCCAGGAGCCATCCCGGCTGTGTGAGAGGGGCTGGATGTGGGAAAGGCAGGTGGAAATCCCACCCCAGGAGCCATCCCGGCTGTGTGAGAGGGGCGGGATGGCAGCAGCATTTGGGATCTTCCCATCTCCCTACCTCGGGAGAAGGGATCTGCTCGCTGCTGCGGCCTCGGGGCACAAGCCCTGTGTGACGCCACCACATCCCACCCGCCCGCGGCACCCAGGGGCGACACCCCGGGAGCACCCCCGCATCCCTGCATCCAGGGAAATGGGCTGGGAGCTGCCGGGAGCTGGGTGCTGAGCGGGGCACGGCGCTTCCCCAGGGTGTGGCACTTGCCGGGGCACACAGGACCAGGGTGGGGGCACAGCCCTGGCACCGCTGCGGTGACCCCTGGGGACGCGGGGCAGGCGGAGCCCCGTGCCAGCCCGCTGCTCCCGCCTCAGCTCGCAGCACCGCTGACATCAGACGCTGCAGCTCCTCCGGTCGGGAGGGCTTTGAAGCGGCTCCTAATGCATTTCTAATTCCTGCTTATCGCCCGAGCCTGCCGGAGCTGCTCTCCCAGCCCCTCTGCAGCGCTCTCTCGGCAAGAGCTCAGTTTCAGAGCCTGGAAAGCCTCTCCACATCCGCCTGCCCCACTGGGGGGGAAGGTCCCACCACGGCCTGTCCCTCTCCCACTCCCTGGATCTCCTGGCACGGGTTGGGATGGAGTTCTGGTCCCTGCCAGGCTCTGACGGCATCTCTGGGCAGGTGTCCCTGTGCTCCCTCTCCTCCAGAGGCCTGGGAGTTGGATGGATGAGCCCATCCCCGACCCCCGAGTCCCCGAGAGACCTTCTGGAAGTCCTCGAAGGAGAGGACAAGCGAAGCACCACCTCTGCCGGAGGCTGTGGGGCAGGGAGACGGATCCCAACCCTTTTCCCTCCGTTTCCGGCGCTGAAAGGGCGGGTGCAAGGAGCATCCCCGGCATCCCGCACCCGGGGGTGAGGAGCTGGGGGGGAATGGCTCGGTGCAGAGCGCTCCGAGGCTGCGGGTGGGGAGTGCCCTGTGCTCCGCGCCGAGAGCTGTCATTAGCGCTAATGGCTCTTTGCTGGGGATATTCAGACAGCGCCCGCTCCATTTCCATTGCAAATCTCCCCCCTCCCCTCCCCCGCCGCTCCGGGAGGGACACAAAGGCTCCGCT
>VXBT01001435.1:77705-96681 GCA_013400235.1 Oriolus oriolus | reverse complement strand
CGGGCCCCCTCGGGCTGAGCCAGCCAGGGGTGCTCGCACAGCAGAGGGCCCGAGCAGCCGCTCCACCAGCGCCAAAAAACTCCAAAGGCTTCCTTGTGCCAGGAGCAGAGGGACCCGGGGGCAAAGCGGGGACAGGGACACGGACATGGACAGGGACACGGACAGGGACAGGGACACGGACAGGGACAGGGACAGGGACAGGGACAGGGACAGCCCGACGAGGCCACGGGGAGCAGGAGCTGGCAGCGTGGGCGTGCAGAGCATCTCCTGCATCCCTCGGGATGCGGTGGCTCGTGGCTAGCTCCGTGGGCACCCAGCCCAGCTGGCACCGGCGGCTCGATTCGCATTTCAGGGATTCACGGAAAATGAGAGTGGGGGGGTTTTGGGTTGGTTTTTTTTTTTTTTTTTTTTTTTTTTTTTCTCTTTTTAGTACCGNTTTTTCCCCCTTAGTAAGCACGGAGTTTATGTGAGTTGAAAATTGACTCGATAAATATTTCAGGCAGTGTTTTAACGGCGTGTGCGGGCTCCAAAGGCTCGGAGGGGAGCAGCTCCAGCCAGCCAGGCACTCAATCACCCCAGCCAGAGCACGGCACGGCCCGAGCTATGACACTGCTCCCGCGGGAGCTGCTCGAAAGCCTCTTTCCCCGCGAGCTGGGAGGGATGGGAGCTGGGATCCGCATCCCTGACATGCCACGGGCACCGGGGAGATGCTGAGCTGGGAATTGGCAGCATGGGGAGCGCGCACTGTGGGATCTGCCTTCCCCGGGACGCCCGGGGCGAGGTCCCTGCAGCGGGGTTTGGGAGGGTGAGGAGCGCTGGGTGCTGCTGTGGGTGCTGCTGTGGGTGCTGCGGATCCCGGATCCAGCCCTGCCTGCTTCTCCCTGGTGCTGCAGAGTGAGCTGAGCAGCGGCAGGGGAGGGTTCAAAGCCCCGGGGGAATCCTCCTCCTCCTCCTCCTCCCGTCTGCTGGGGAGAGGGAGGCAATTCCCGCTTGCAGAGCCCTCCCCATCCGCCGGTGCTCCGAAATGGCCCCACGGGCACCCTGCCAGGCAGGGCTGGCTTGGCCGGCTCGGGCTCTGCAGCTCCCGGCACCGCTCACGTCCCCAGCCCAGCCGGGCGCAGCCAGCACGGCGACAGCAGCAGGGATCTCCTTCGGCCACCTGACCCCGCTGTGACCCGCTGCAGGCCCCCTGTCCCCCCTCCCTGCCTGTCCTCCCAGAGCCCAGCAGAGCTGGAAACGCTCACAGCCAGCCAGACGAGTGGAAACCACTCCTCTGCATTTGGAAATTAAACGGGAGCTTTAAATATTGTTGAAGCCAATCGATGGCGTGGGCAGCGGCCCAGCGCGGCCTTTGCCAAGAGCTGTCCGGCACGAAGAGGGCTCAGCCACAGCCCCACAGCGTCCCCAGGCCTGTGTCCCCCCACATCCTCCCTGGTGACAGCGAGGGTGGCCCCGGCCCGTCGGCATCGCTGCCCCGGTGCCGATCGGTTACAGATCGGGCGGGGGGCAGGGAGCCGCGCTCCGGGATTAGAGCGGTTTGCTCCGGGATTAGAGCACTGTTGAGCCATGGCACGGCGCAGGAACCCGGGATTAAGACTTTGTTCCAAGGGATTAGGGCGGTCAGGAGTGGGGGGTGCTGCGGGATGCGGGGCTGCCTCGCTGGTGCCACGCAGCAAACAGGCACCGAGCCGAAAGTGGGGCTGGAGGGGCTTGGAGGGCTCCAGAGATGCCCCAAAATTGTGCTGCCATCTCTGAGGGCTGCTGGTCCCTCACGGGTCCGTGCCTGGGGTGTCAGGGCTGTGCACAGAGCTGCGGGAGACAGACCTTGGCCAACCTCCCCAGCCAAAGAGGGTGGGATCCAGGCTCTTGGATGGGATCCAGCCCCCTTGGTGGGATCCTGCCCCCTTGGTGGGTTCCAGCCCCTCTCTGGGATGCAAATCCACCTTGTACGGTGCCAACCGAGCCCAAGCCTGGCCTGACCCCACCTTCCCCATCCTCACGACTCAGCCCTTGGGCCATTCCTGCACATCCATGCACACTCCATGGCCACAGACCCATGGAGCAGGCAGGCGAGAAACATGTGAACATCAAGGGGAGCAGGGACATGTGGAAAAATGACGTCATGAGCTGTCCCCAAGTCCCCACAGCCAGCAGGGACCTCTCATCCCTGACACATGGACCAGCAGCTCCTGGCCCTGGGACCCTCTGTGCCACCCTGGCCCCTCACAGCAGCACTCTGGGGGGACAGGAGGTGCCAGCACAGCCGCTCCTGGCTGGCCCCAGGGGAGGATGGAGTTGTCCTGCCAGTCCCCTGCTCCCCAGGTGTCCCCAAGACCCCCAGCTCCTCTCTGGAGTACTGTGTTGGGGTAGGAACAGCTGGGGAGCTCAGGGGAACAGCTCTGACCTCTGCAGCACAGGAGTGAAGCTAAATTGGCAAATCCCACCCAAGGTTCGAGGCTGGAATAGCCAAGGACCAGGAGCTGGAATAGCCAAGGACCAGGAGCTGGAATTGCCAAGGACCAGGAGCTGGAATTGCCAAGGACCAGCAGCTGGAATTGCCAAGGAACAGGAGCTGAGATAGACAAGGAACAGGAGCTGAGATAGACAAGGAACAGGAGCTGGAATTGCCGAAGAACAGGAGCTGGAATTGCCGAGGAACAGCAGCTGGGATAGCCAAGGACCAGCAGCTGGAGGCTTCAGCCCCGGGTCTCTGGTTGCTCCAGAGCTGGTGGCACTGGCAGCAGCCCTGAGCCATGGTGGCAGTGTCAGGGACACTCGCCAGGCTCCCACATCCCAGCGCTCATCCCATTAATCCGCTTTCCACGCCGCGCTGCGGCCCAGCTCCCTGACCTGATCCAGACACGAGGACTTGGATCCGTTCCTGGCAAAGCCCCACCAGGGAATGGAGCCGGGGGGTGCAGGGGGTCCCTCGCCCTGAAGCTCCTCATGGCTGAGGCTCCCTGGCCAGAGCAGGAGAGCTCGGGGGGCTGCAGGGAGGGGAGCAGCCCCCAGGCCTCTGCTCCACCATCCCAAAGTCACATCTGTCCTTGTCAGCTCGGAGGGACACAGAGCCCTTTGCTCAGGTCCCTCTTCTCCCCCTCAGACCCTGGGCTGACCTTGCCTGCTGGTGGCAATCATGGAATGGTTTGGGTTGGAGGGAACTTAAAGATCATCCCATCCCACCCCTGCCATGGGCAGGGACACCTTCCACTGTCCCAGGCTGCTCCCAGCCCCGTCCAGCCTGGACTTGGGCACTGCCAGGGACCCAGGGGCAGCCACAGCTGCTCTGGGCACCCTGTGCCAGGGCCTGCCCACCCTCACAGGGAACAATTCCTGCCCAATATCCCATCTAACCCTGTCCCCTATCACTTTGAGGCCATTCCCCCTTATCCTATGAGCCATTCCACGGCTGGACCCGCAGGCAGTGCCCACCCAGCTCCCCTGTGCCATCCACAGGCATTTGCACGGGGACAATCTGCATCCAGGGAAATTTCCTTCCTTACGAAGGAAATGTGTCGGTGCTGCTTTGGGCAGGGCCGCACTCAGACCCTCAGAACCCCGGGACATCAGGTCTTTCCCGGCCGTGTGCTGGTGTCTGGCTCCTGCTGAGTGCCAGCCCATTCCCAGCCAATTCCTTGGGAGAGGAGCAGGCAGCGCTGGGACTGGCCATGCTGGGAGAGAGGGGGTTTGCAGCTCTGGGCTTGAGCTGGGGGTTGCAGAGCAGGGTTAGGGGGTTGCTGCCTGGGGCCGGGCTGAGCAGGGTTGGTTCCCATCCTTTCCCCTCCTCCAGCCCGTGAGGAGAGCTGGATTGGAAATCTTTTTCCCCTGCTCGCTCCCTCTGAGCTGGTGCTGTGCTGGAAGGGTTTGATGTGGAGGAGAGACAAATGAGTGACTCACACACGCCTGGGGAGGATAAAAATACTCGGGCCCCGTGTGTCCCACCCGTGTGAGGTGGCTGGGAGCGCTGCAGGTGCCGTCCCTTCTCCCAGCGCAGAGCCAGGACAAATCCTCAGGGAGCTCAGCTGCCAGGGCTGCTCTTACCCCAGGCAGCTCCGACTCTGTGCCCAGCAGTGACAAAGATCAGGGGCCATGTGCCCTGGCGATCAGGTGGACTGTGTCCTTCAGCTGGCAGAGGATGGCACAGCTCTGGCAATAAACACGGTCCCAGCACGTGGGGAGCACCAAGCCGGGGTTACCGGCAGTGGCAGTGGCAGTGTGGGCACTCAGGTTGTACCCAAGGGGCAGGATCTGGTCTCCCCTGGCCTCTGGAGGGGTGGCACAGCCTTTTTGGGCACTGCCAGCACGGTGTGCCCAGCTTTCAATGCCTCTCCTTAGTCTGCCACGTGCGAGGGTGGCACCAAAATTCCCCGTAATTCCCTCACTTCCCCATTCCCAGGCGGAGAAAGGAGCTCTGAAAGCAGAGCCTTGACTTCATCTCTCTTGCCTCTCTTTTGAAACCGGGACATTTTGCAGGGTTTTTCCCTGAGTTTTGGATGCTTTCTGTGTCGGTGAGGGCACACACTGCCAGGAATGCCCAGGGATGATCCGTGCCCATCCCTCCTCTTCCCAGGGACCATCCCTGCAGGGCTGAAGGGTGACAGGCGTCCCACGGCCTCACAGAGCTGCTGGTGGGGACACCGGTGACAGGGTAGGGAGGGGACATCACCCAAATGTCGCTGGAGGCTGGCGTGACACAGAGGGCACAGAGGGCTGTGCCTGGGGCTGCTTCGTGCAGGTCACAGGGAACCCTCAAGTGCTGGGATGTGGGAAAACCACAAGGAATGGCGGGGAAAAAATGGGGAAAAACGGGCGAAAAGAGAAGAAACCCCCTGGGGTGAAGGTTTCCACTGCACAGCCTGAGGGTGTGGTGGGGACTGATCCTCTGCTTCCTTCCCGCTGCTGCCCCTTCCATGGATCCACAGGTGCCCCACGGCACCCTCAGGGACAGCATCCAGCTCCCGGTGGCTTCTCTGGGCTCACAGCAGGGGGAAAGGGGGCAGTGGGAACGCGGGGATGGGGTCTGGGTGCACCCAGCCTCATCCCCCATGTCCTGGGAGATCCTTGGTGATTTTCCAGGAACGGGGGGAGCCACCTTGGTTCGCCCAGGGGAGGAGCAGGAGCCTCTCCTGGTTTGGGGGAGACCTCCGCTCCCTCCAGGCTCTGTAGGGTCCTGCCCACTCCCCCCAGCGCCACCCCACCTGCAGGTGCCCACCTCAGGGTGTTTTGTGAGCCACTTTGACGCTCAGGAGGCTCCAGAGGGTTTTGGATCAGGCAGGGGCAGAGGGGGAGTGCTCCCGGAGGGATGGGAGCACCCCGAAGCAAAGGGGCCCAGCGCGGCCCACCGGAGCCAGCCCAGCACCAGCGCCGCAGGAACGCCGCTCCCGTCACCTGGCAGGCTCCGGGGATCACGTTCCTGGCATTTCGCTGGCAGCTGAAGCGCAGGAGCCGGGCTCTGGCAGGGATCCCAGCACTCTGCGCTTTCCTGGTAGCGGGGTGGGAGCTGCCACGGCTGGGCGGGGGCTGTGGGAGGAGGAGGAGGAGGAGGATGCTCCTGCCGGGATGCAGCCCCGGGAGCCGGCTGCCGTGGGAGAGGGTGGGAAGGCAGTGCGGGCGGAAAGCAGGGTGGGAAAGCGAGGCAGAGTTCCCGGGGGAGCGGGGCGTGAGGTGAGGTGGGAGCCCTGCTGCAGTCGGGCTTGGGGCCGTGCCCAGCTCGGGCGCCTCGGCAGATGTGAATCCCGCTCCCTCCGCTCTCCTGCGTGGATCCGGGCGCTCCTCTGCTCCCGGCGGCGGGGGGGGCACAGCAGGGGCGGCTTGTCACCCTCTGCACCCCGTGACACCCCCAGCGCACCAAGGGGACCCCACAGCCGGGGGCAGCCCTGGCATTTTGCGCATCCCCTCTGCTGGGGGACTCTCCCCACTGCTGCCCTGGTTATACTGGGGCAACTGGGCAGCAGTGGGAGAGCTTTGGGCTGGGGGAATTGCCTGGCAGAAGTGAGCCAGTTGAAATATACAATCAAAAAAGGACTATTTTTAGGCAGGATTAGATCCTGGAGCAGGATCTGACACCCAGCAGCCCGCGTGGCTGTGCCAGCCATGCCGGGTGGCACCGGGGCGGTAGTGAGGGGCTGTGGCAGGGCCCTCTGAGCTGGCAGGACACCCAGCAGGACCCAGGTGTGCCACCTCCCAGGAGCGCCGGGAGGGGCAGAGCCACCACATCCCTTTTCCTGCATGGAATCCCCGATTCCCGCACGGCCGTGGAATCACGGGGAGGTTTGGGAAGGAGCCTCAGAGGTAATTTCTATCCAAAGGCTGCCCTGGGCAGGTGATCCTGCCGTGCTGACTCACGGCGATGCAGGCATGAGTCAGTCGGGAGAAAAAGCCGCTCCTTTTCCCTCTTCCCTTCGCAGAATCCCTTCCTCCCTGGATCTCTCCCTGCTGAGCTCTCGGCTTAACAGCCTCCCCACAGCCAGGGGCAGCACAGGGATGGAGTGGGACTCTTTATTCCCAGGGGAAATGGGAATTCCCTGCAAATGGGAGCGTTCCTTTTCCCTAGGGCTCTGCCAACACCAACACCCCCCTCACGGTCCCTATTTCTTCCTGACGCATTTATCTGATTTTTCACGGGAATTTCAACCCACCTCGGGCTTTCTCAGCCCCCAGCTGCAGCTCGCTCCTTCCCTCAGGTTCTCAGGGATGCTGAGCCTCGCTTCCAACCGCTCCTGCATATTTCTTCTCCAAAGCCTGGGCTCGGTTTGGCAGGAGCAGCCGGCACTGCTTGTTCCCAGCTCGAACTCTCAGCCGGGGCATGAAATAGGGATGCTTGGATCGGCCCGTGCTGGGCTGAGGGCTGCTGGCTCCTCATCGCTATTTACTGCCCTGCCAGGCTCCCGTGTCAGCTGTGAATATCAGCAGCAGGATCGGGGATTTATTTCCAGCCCGTGGCCCAGCCAGGAGCGGCACTTTTGCCGGGCTCCACATCCGCTGGGCAAATCTCCAGCGGGAGCATTCCGGGCTGGATTCACGAGCGGAGGGGACCTGCCACGAGCTGCCTGGGTGCTGTGGGGTGAGCTGGCTGCCTGTGGGGCTGGAAATGCCCCCTGGCACTGCAGGAGCCCCGAGGGGTGTTGGTCCCGCTCCAGCGGCGGCACAACCAGTCCGGCAGCACCGGCCGAGGGTGGGGCAGGGCGCAGGGACAGGAAACTGCCCTCGAATGAGCCCACCCGGTGAATCAGAGCCTCTCCTAAGCCCGGCTGTTCAGCCCCAAAACAAACACGCCAGAGGAACAGCTCAGGACCTGCCGTGTGGCACCCACCGATCGCGGCGCCCCGATCCCGGGGGAGATTCCGGCGGGAAGCGCCTCACCTGCTCCCTGCCCGTGGGAAAACCTCCGCACGGCCAGGGGAGATCCTCCCAGGCTTTCCACGGCTCAGCCGTGCCTCTGAAGGAGCCAGGCTGGTCCCACCGTGCCACACTTGAGGATCGTGGCTGGCGGAGGAAGAGAAAACCCAATCCTGCTTTTTTTCCCCTCGTGTCCATTACATCCGACATGAGGCAGCAGGAAGGGAGGATGACTCAGTCCTGTGCAATGCAGCTCCTCTGCGGCGCCTTCCTGTGCCTTGAGGGTTGCCGCGGGCTCAGGGTCCTGCCTTGCTTTTCTCCCTCTGGACAAATCCCTTCCCAGCGGGGAATGCGGGATCCTCCCGGCTCGGATTCCCCTGGGCAAACTGCCCGTCCTTCTGGGGGTGGGGTGAGCTCGTGGGGGCCCCCCAGGTTTGGCAAACACAGGATCAGGGCAGGAAAGCCTGAATCCATGGGGGAAGGGGGAAGAGGGATCACTTTTGGGGTGCAGAGCAGCCCAAGCAAAGCCATCCTGAGCAAGAGGCTCCGCAGCTTTCAGGGGGCTCTGGGTCCTGGAATCATGGAATAGTTTGGATGGAAAGGACCTTAAATCTCATCCCATCCCACCCCTGCCATGGCAGGGACCCCTCCCACTGTCCCAGGCTGCTCCCAGCCCCGTCCAGCCTGGCCTTGGGCACTGCCAGGGATCCAGGGGCAGCCACAGCTGCTCTGGGCACCCTGTGCCAGGGCCTGCCCACCCTCACAGGGAACAATTCCTTCCCAATATCCCATCCAGCCCTGCCCTCTGGCAGTGGAAGCCATTCCCTGTGTCCTGTCCCTCCAGCCCTTGTCCCCAGTCCCTCTCCAGCTCTCCTGGAGCCCCTTTATGCCCTGCAAGGGGCTCTGAGCTCTCCCTTGAGCCTTCTCCTCTCCAGGTGAGCACCCCCAGCTCTCCCAGCCTGGCTCCAGAGCAGAGGGGCTCCAGCGCTGGGAGCAGCTCCGTGGCCTCCTCTGACCTCATCCAGCAGCTCCAGGTCCTTCTGGAGACCCCAGAGCTGGAGGCAGCTCTGCAGGGGGGTGGGTGCTGCTCATGGGGTGTTGCTGCAGGGAGCTGTGGGTGCTCTGGTGCTGACAGGACACCCACAGAGCTCGGGGGCTGCTGGCTGGGGGCACCGGGTCAGGTTTGCTCCATGGGTCTGGCCCGGAGCGCAGCAGCGTTTTCATGCACTGATAATCTGTAAAAGCAGGGTGAAGAATGTCCCCTGCGTTGTTGTGAAGCTTCAAACCTCCCAAGGGTCGGAACGGAGACAAAGCTCTTCTGGTTTGCTCCTTCTCCGTGGCTCCGGATTGGGACTGAGTGGGCAGATCTGTGCGGAGCCAGGCGGGCAGGGAGCTGTGAGATGTTTTGTGGTTTCACGCTCTTTACGCGGCAGTGTGTCCTCCAGGATCTCGGGTTTTCATTCTGGGGGCTGAGAGGCGGCGTGAGGCCCCATCACACCCTGTCCCTGAGCCCCCAGCTGCTGTCCTGAGCCAGGGCAGCTGAACAGAGCAGCTTCCCTGAGGCGCTGCCTGCCCGGAGATCAGAGGAATTTCAGCCCATGTGGAGCACCCCTGGGAGCCCAGGAGCTTCCAGAGGGGGAGCAAACCTTGCCTTTACGGGCACTCCTGTGAGTGCTGCTCAGGGGAGGGGCTGAGCCTGCAGGACATCTGGGCACAGGGGAGCTGCCCGTGCCCTCCTGCTCGGACAGGGCACTGACGGCCACCCTGGGAAGGTGCCACCACCACCCAGACCTGGGGACACCTCGTGCAGGGTGCTGGAGGCTCAGCAGCACCTCCGCACCATCCTCATCCCTCCCTCCAGAGCGGGACAGGCCGCTTCGATGTCCCCGTCCCGACCGCACAGCAACGCCTCTGCCAAGGTCCCCTCAGCACCCCTGTGCCCCCAGCAATGTCCCCGGCCCCCAGCAGTGTCCCCCACTCCTCTGCCAGCAGCTCCGTGGCCTCGCCGATGCCTTTCCCCCTGGTCTGGCAATCCTGCTGCCCCCCGGGGAGGTGGCAGAGAAGGATGTCACCCCCGCTCTGGGGTTTTCCTTGCCTGTCCCCCCAAGATCTGTGCCTCCCGCCGTGTCTGGAGGCAGCGTGGGGAGCTGCCAGCTGGGCCGAGCTGCCTAGGCACCCATCCCGGCTCCGAGGAGCCCATTCCAGCAGCGCCGGGTCACGCCGCAGGGATTATTCCTGTTCCTGAGCGTGCCCGGCTCTGCTCGGGGTGGCTCTGGCTCCCGGCTGGCAGGTGGCCCCGCCGAGGTTTGCTGGCAGCCGTGAGGGGAGGGTATTTTTAGCTGTCCCCTCCCTCTGGCTGTGGGCGGCGTGTGGCATTTATTTGCCATGGAAGTGTCTGGAGCTGGGGTGGCAGGCGGCACGAGCGGCGGCACGGAGCTGGCACGGGCTCGGGGCACCACCCTGACCCCAAAATCCCTGCCTGCTGGGGTGGTCCCATGGCCTCCCCCCCTCATCCCAAGTCCAGGGCTCTGCCCGGGTCAGAGGAAAGCTGCGTGGCTGGAATGCAAGAGACCCCATGAGCTGCTGCAGGCAGAGCACAGGTGAACTCCCAGGGTCACAAATCATGGAATCCTGGAATGATTTGGGATGGAAGGCACCTTGAAAACCATCTCAGCCCAGCCCCCCGGCATGGCAGGGATGCCAGCCACTCGCCCAGGTTGGTCCGGGCCTCCCCCAGCCTGGCCAGCGCAGGTAAATCCATGGGAGCCACGCTCAGGCTCTGTGTGGAAGCATTTGCGTGCCCTGCCCCCGGGAGCTGCCTCCTCCTCCTCCTCCTCCTCCTCCTCCCCTCCGTGTGCCCATGCCCAAACCGGAGCCACTTTTTCTCATGCCAGTGCCTTGACTCAGCTCCTGCTCTTGCCAGGCTCCCAGCCTGTCCTGCTGCTCCGTGCCTGCACACGAATGAATCCCCGTGCGGGAAACACCTCGGAGCTGTGAAATGATGCCCTGCAGGAAAACGCTGCCCAGCCTGTCAGGGTGCCTCTCCCAAAGCTCCGCAGGCTGCCGGAGCCTCCCTGGCACACGGAACTCTCCCTGCAAGGATCACACATTGCCTGGCACGGGGCAGAGCCCTGCTGGAGGCGGCTCCGGGATGGGCTGGGCACCAGCAGCGGGAATGTTGTGCCCGCACGTGGAGTCCCCTCCGGCGCGGGGGACGAGCTGGGGGAGGCAGGCGGTGATTCCAGCCTCATGTGGATGTCACACCTCAGACCCACACGCGCTGCTGCCGGGTCCCTGCAGGGGCTGGGAGCGTGCCGAGGTGTGGCACAGCACAGCCAGGATCCCAGCAGCTGGCGGTGGGCCGGGTTTGCCGCTGCAGCTCCTTGTGCTGGCGTCGGGAACCCGGAGCGGAGGCAGGGGGAGCGTTCCTGATGTTGTTCCTGGCTGCGGGAGCTGCTCAGTGGGAACGGAGAGCAGGGACCAAACAGAGCCTTGGGGAAGCAGCTGCCAAAATGAACCCTGGTGACATCTGCCAGGGCTGGACAGGAGCGTGCTCCCGCTGGATTGCTGCCCTGGACCCTCTGTGGCTCATCCCTGATAACATCATGGAGCCATAGAACGGTTTGGGTCGCAAGGGACCTCAAATCCCATCCCATTCCATCCCTGCCATGGGCAGGGACACCTCCCACCATCCCAGGCTGCTCCAAGCCCTGTCCCTCGCACACCTCTGTGTCACTCGTGCGTCTTGCTGTGTCCGTGGGCCTCTTCCCTGCAGGGACACGGCTCTGGGAATGCCCAGCCATGGAAAACTGGGAAGGGAAAACCCCCTGTGCAGTCGCACAGGGCCGAGAGCAGCCGGGGTGACTGACTCACTGCAGCCCAGACACTGTGGGAGGGCTGGTTTCGGCTCCGCCAGGCTCCCAGTACAACCAGTAAGGGCTCCTGGCCGGTGCCTCGCTGCCAGCTGCAGCACAGGCTCCACCCAGGAGGCTCCAACTGGCCTGGGAAGGACTGAGGGTAAAATCGCCGTGCTTTGGCCTCTGCGTGTCCCAGAGACACTCCTGGGTAGGTGGGAGCCACCACCCGCACATGGATCCGTGGGTGTGCGTCCCCCCGGGAGCTCGGGCCCTGCCCCAGCACCTCCTGCGTGTCCCCCTGCACACAGCGGGCTGGCACAAACGGGGGAAGGTGCCTGATGTCCCCAGGGCTGCACCCTGGGGCAGTCGAGTGCCAGGAGCAGCCAGGGAAGGTCACAGAATTATGGAATAATTGAGGTTGGAAAAGCCCTCTAAGATCCTCCAGTCCAACCATTCCCCCTGCACTGCCCAGGATACTGCTGACCCATGTCCCCAAGTCCCTGACGGTGACTCCACCAGTTCCCTCGGTGCCTGACCACCCTTTCAGTGAAGGAATTTTCCCAATATCCACCCTGCCCCTCCCCTGGCCCAGCCTGAGGCCGTTCCCTCTCCTCCTGTCCCTGTTCCCTGGGAGCAGAGCCCGACCCCCCTGGCTGCCCCCTCCTGTCAGGGAGTTGTGCAGAGCCACAAGGTCCCCCCTGAACCTCCTTTGCTCCAGGCTGAGCCCCTTTCCCAGCTCCCTCAGCCGCTCCTGGGGCTCCAGCCCCTTCCCAGCTCCGTTCCCTGCCCTGGACACGCTCCAGCCCCTCCAGGTCCCTCCGGCCATGGGGGTCCAGAACTGGACACAGCCCTGGAGGTGCCCCAGAAGTGCCAGCACAGGGGACAGGCACTGCCCTGGTCCTGCTGCCACCCTGGTTTTGGTCCAGGCCAGGTGCCCACGGCCTCCTTGCCCACCTGGGCACCCTTGGGCTCGTATCCAGCCCCTGTCACCAGCAGGGCCTTTCCCGCCGGACAATTCCCAACCTCTCCTCCCCAGCCTGGAGTGTCCATGGGGTTGCTGTGACCCGACGGCAGGACTGGCACCGGAATGGGCAGGCACGGACACCTCCCCGAGGGCAGCTGATGCCGTAACCGTGGAGACCAGGAAGGTAACGGGGAGACAGGAGCGCTCTGCGAGAGGCACCTGCCGCTGAATTCAGCCGTGCAGCAGCCCTTTGAGGTAACTGCTGATTTCCACATCAAAAGAGGAAGCTGAGAAAAGGCAGCCCAAAGGTTGCGGCTGAACTGCGCTCAGGTCCTCGCCCAGATGGCAACTGGCCTCGGCAGATGGGGTGGGACGAGTTCCTCACCTCTCAGCCTGCCCTCCCGCGGAGCCCGCGCTCGCTCGGCCCTTTGCAGGCTGTGGGGAGGACGGGAACCTCCCAAAGACAATTTGTGACATCCTCAGGTCGCTCCGAGACGAGACTCCAGGTCTGGGGATGTCTTGGCTTTGTGAGGGAACAGCCAGCGGGATGAAAGCTCTCCCAGCCAGGGATCCCACCCGTGTGGGACAGCCACCACCTCCTGACGCCTTTCCCTGGTCTTAAAATGAAGAGAGCTGAACACGGTTAAGAGGGAAAAAGGGTTTTACCTCGGTGTTTATTGAAGGACCCTCAGGGGCGCCGAAATGCACATCGAAATGCACCCCGAAATGCCCCCCGAAGGAATGGCCCCCCACGATGTGATGTGTGTGCAATTACAGGCCTTGCTAATTAGCACAGCTATCAAAGATTGCCCAGGGAGGGACTCCAGCGAGACCCCTCAGCGAGGAACCTTCCCCTGGCTGGGCCTGGCTTTGTTTACAGAATGTGTTCTGGAGAGGCCCTCGGGGTCTGGGGTTTCCAGGGTGTTTGGGCTCTTGGCCTAATGGGATATTGGGTGTGAGGGAAGTGATCAAACTTAAAGAATTATAACTGTGTGGGCTGAAAGCACTGAGAATACATAAAAGCTGCATAAAAGAGTGTAAAAAAGGGGTACAAAAAAAAAAGCAAAAAATCATCATGGCATCACTGTGAGGCCTCCTCTGCCCTGCTGGGGTTGCTCTCAGCTTTTTGTCTCGTGCTTTGTACCCCGGCCTTGTCCCAGCGATGGGGATGGGTACTGGAAGGGGCTCTCCCCACCCAGCGCTCCAAATTCCAGGGTTCCCTCCCACCACCAAACATTTCCGTGTGCCCATCCCAAGCGGGATGGAGGGAATTCCTCCTGAGGCAGGGAGACTTTCTGCAGAGCTGGCTGGAACCAGCCGGAGGCTGCCACCAGCGTTTTGCAGGCCAAAAATCTCTTTGACACAGCAGATTTCAGACCACGGCCATCAATTCCAGTTCCAGCTCCTTCTGCTCGTGGAGTTGGGCCTGGGGGAGATGGGAATGAGGTGCAGAGAAGGCTGAGGAGCTGTCCCACAAGGGATCTCTCCTTGATCCATCCTCACCCTGTGCACGGCTAAGCTGGGGGCAGTGGGAGGGGAGGCTCAGCTGCAGCACACTGGGGTGACAACAGCAATTGCCACACCCTGTCAGTGGGACAAAGTGGCTCTTGAGGCCCTGCGGGAGGGGACAGGCACGGCCTGGTCCCCATCTGCTGCTTGTCCATCCAGCTCCTGTCCTGTTTCCCAGTTTGTCCACACACACCCCTCTGGGTTTTGGGTCTGCAGCTCTGCCTTTGCTGGGCTCACAGGAGCCTGAAGCGCCTTTCTCCAAACCTCACAGAGTCCTGAGCTGGAAGTGACCCCAAGATCACTAAAGTCCAACCCCTGGCCCTGCAGACACCCCAGCAACCCCACCCTGGGCACCCCTGGCAGCGGTGCCCAAACACCCCTGGAGCTCTGGCAGCCTCGGGGCTGTGCCCATTCCCTGGGGAGCCCTCTGGGGAAGGACCTTTCCCTGATGTCCAGCCTGGCCCTCCCTGGCACAGCTCCGTGCTGTTGTTCCCAAGACAGCTGCTCTGGCACATGAGATGAAGCCCTGGTGAGATCCTGGTGGTCCCATCAGCCCTGGCTGTGGCATTTCCCACCAAGAAATTGTTTGCCAAGTGCAGCAGAACCACGAGGCTGATTTCAGTGGAATCACAAACTCACAGAATGGTTCGAGTTGGAAGGAACCTCAAGGATCATCTCATTCCACCTTCCACTACCCCATGTTGCTCCAAGCCCCGTCCAACCTGGCCTTGGACACTTCCAGGGATGGGGCAGCCACAGCTTATCTGGGAAACCTGTTCCAGGGTGTCCTTTATGCCTCTTGCAGGGATGTGGGGGTGAGGAACACATCCCACACCCAGCATCCAGTGCCGGGCCGTCCCCCCGCGCAGGGAAAACGGGAACATCCTGCATCGCTCCCAGACCAACTGCAGCGGCCAAATCCGTGAGCTCGGCTCAGGAAGCGGGGCCAGGCTGGAGATCCCGGCATTCCCAGGAGCAGGGGGGACAAAGCAGTGGCCGGCTGGCCCCGCTGGGCTGCAGCCCACATTAGCAGCCTGCCTGGAGTCTGTGTATTAGCCGTGAATTAATGTCCTGCAGAGACTGGGAACCGGGATCATGCGGGGATTAAAGAGGCATTACCCCTTTGTTAAAGCTGATGTTTTTGGGATAATCTGGAAGCTTTAGCTAATACATTATTACAGAAACTCCTTCAATCACAGCAGCAGACAGTAAGCAGATTTGGATATTACTGCAGAACTGCGCAGGGCTGCTGCTGCTGTGCTTCCCTTCTCCCCTTCCCGGGCACAGCCCCAGCCTGGCAGGTCCCCAGGGAGCTGTGCTGGCCTTGTCCATGGAGGGGAGCAGCGGGAGCTCCAGCTGGGATCAGTGGATCACCCATCGAGCAGCGGGAAGCATCCCCGGAGCAGGGGGAAGGCACATTTCTCCCTTGGTGCTGCTGCCCCGTTGGAGGCTCCGCTGCTCGGAGCCCAAAGCTGCTCCCTCCTGTTTGCTCGGGAAGCCCCACGGCTCTGGCAGAAGGAATCCTCCCCTCATCCCAGCGGGGACAGCAGCCCCGGGGTTTGGAGGAGCCGTTTGGGTGTCACCTGTCCCTGCTCCCGGTGGTTCAACACACCAAAGACTTCACGGGTGGCTTTGGCACTACATTCCCTGGGCTCATCGGGGCTTTGGTGGAGCCATTCCCAGTTTTCTGGGTCTGCCCAGGTGTGACCCCGCGCAGTGACTGCCAGGGATGGCTCCCTGAATCCTGGCAGTCTGGGAGGGCAGGGGAAGCTTGTGTGTGCCACCCTGCACGGGTTCCTGCCCGCTGGCACAGCAGACTGGAGCTCGGCTCTGCCCACCCCTCCGCAAAGGCTTAAGGAAACGGGAAAGGTTCTCCCGAATTGTGGGATCACGGACTGGTTTGGGCTGGAAATTAAAGCTCTTCTCCTTCCCACCCTGTGCCACAGGCTGAGACCAGGGTGCTTCAAGCCCCATCCAACCACCCCATAAGCCTGGCAGGAGCCAGAGCTGGGTTTAATCTCGGTCCCTGTCCTAACTTTGGCTCTGATCTTGCCTCCCAGGGGTGCTGTGACTCCCACAAGGCAATCCCAGAAGCACGGAGCCAGGATGCCAAGCCTGGGGTGGAAGAAAGAGCAGTTCTCACAGTTCCTGGGGCACGGAGATGGTTCAATCCCAGCCCTGAAGATCTGTGGGAAAGGCAGGGATGGGAATGAGGTGGGAGCGGGGCTCGAGCCTGCTTAGCAGAGCTTTGGGAATACTGGGAAGAGAAACAGGGAAGGTTCATATTGCCCTGATGGCAGATGCATGAGAGGGAGCCAAATGCTGAGAAAATAGGGATTAACCCACAGAGAGCCAACAGGGAGGGGGAGAGGACGCAGGGGGTGAAACACGGGATGGAAATCGGGAAGCAGATTTCCATCGGGAGCAGGCTGGGAGCACACGGAACACGGGGAACGGGGGGAATGCGGTGGAGATTCGGGAATACACGGCCAAACACTGGGACAACCTCGTGCAGGAGCAGAAGCTGCGTTCCCAACCTCATCCTCCTCCTCCTCCTCAGGCAGGGCAGCAAAGGCAGAGATGGAGGATTCAAAGCACAAAAGGCAGCAAATCCCCCGGCCTGGATGACACATCTGGAGCCCTCCACGAGCTCCAAACCTGGTGACGGAGCTCTCAGCAATAACACACAAATTCACATCCTCCAACTGTGGCACCGGGGGCAGTAAAGGCTGGGCCTACATTCGAAAGCAGGCCCCGGGGTGTGCTCGGGCTCACAAACCAATAAGCTTTGCTCCGGCATGAGCGAACGCTTGGAACAATTATGCAGAAGCGTAATTAGAAATCTCGGCGAGCAGGGGCTCCTGAGCTGCCGTATCCAGCACTTCAAACGAGCACACGAGCTCCTGGTTTCCAGGCTGGGTTATTCCTGGGGCTGCTTCCCCCCACGGACACGCGCGAGTTGTGCCCGTGCGACGGCAGGCGCGGTTTGGGGACGGCGTGGAGGGGTTGGCAGCAAGGAGAGCTGTGAGCGGAGCTCAGGGCCAGCAGGACCCGGTTTTAGAGGGGTTTGGGCTCTGCCAAGCTCCTGAAACCCACCCTGAGAGGTGTAGGTCCCACCCAGCAGAGCTCAGGGGCTCAGGGCCCGGTTTTTGAGGGGTTTAGGCTCGGCCAAGCTGCTGGAACCCACCCTGAGAGCTGCAGGTCCCTCCCAGCACAGCTCAGGGCCAGCAGGACCCGGTTTTAGAGGGTTTAGGCTCTCCTGAAACCCACCCTGAGAGCTGCAGGTCCCTCCCAGCAGATCTCAGGGGCTCAAGGCCAGCAGGACCTGGTTTTAGAGGGGTTTGGGCTCTCCTGAAACCCACCCTGAGAGCTGCAGGTCCCTCCCAGCAAAGCTCAGGGGCTCAGGGCCCGGTTTTTGAGGGGTTTAGGCTCGGCCAAGCTGCTGGAACCCACCCTGAGAGCTGCAGGTCCCTCCCACCAGAGCTCAGGGCCAGCAGGACCCAGTTTTAGAGGGGTTTGGGCTCTCCTGAAACCCACCCCGAGAGCTGCAGGTCCCACCCAGCCGAGTGGGGCTGCAGTGCCAGGAAGATGCTGCCAGAGGTTGTTGTTTGCTCCTGGTGTGTCTTTTCCTCCTTCAGGGCACCTTTTTGCACCTCCCCATACCCAGCCACCAATCTGGGGACGCCTCGAGTGGAAGTGGGTCCCTGGAAGTGTTCAAGGCCGGGTCAGACTGGGCTTGGCGCAGTCTGGGGTAGGAGGAGGTGTTGGCTAGAAGGGTTGGAATGAGAAGGTGTTCAAGGACCTTCCCAACCCAAACCATCCTGTGATTCCGTGGTCCCAAAAACCGCACAGATGCGGCACCTGGGGACGCGATTTCACGGTGAGCGCGGTGGCGCTGGGTTCACTGTGGGACTCGACGACCTTGGAGGTCTTTCCAACCTCAACAATCCTGGGATCTAAACCCTGCAGAGCTCCCTCACGTTGGGGACATCAGCCAGGAGCTAAAACCACCTCATTCCCTTAGAAAACCTGGCTGGAACAGAAGGAAATTAACCCCAAAGCTCCAGTGCCCGAGTCCCTGGCCATGCCCTGGGGCCCCAGCGTGTCCCCTGCTCCGGGGTTTATTTTCACCCTGCTAACAACAGGATTGCAAACCAAAACTCCATCATGGGATCCTCTGCACCGCCTCCTCCCCTCCCACTTTCCCAAAGAGCTGGAGTGGCACGGAGAGGTCTGCAGGGTTTTAAATACCTGACTCAGGCTGGGGGAAAAAAAAACCACCGAGAAAACCACTTTTCTGTAATATTTTTGGTGACAAACCCTCTGAAAAGCAGCCTTGGGCTCATCCTGCTGCTCGGGGTGCCCCTCTCTGTGTGCCCCAGGCTTCTGGAGCCCCCCGTTGTTTGGGGTGGGGGCCGGGCAGGCAGCTGGCACAGGGGAGCATTTCTGCCCCAGGCTCTTCTCGGCAGAAAGGAGAGCAAGCGCCTCCCTCCAGGGCTTTCTTGCGCCTGCCTCGTGCCCCGGGGCGTTCGTGCACCTTCCTCTGGAGCTTTGGCACCTCCGGGACCGCGGGCTGGGCCGGGGGATGCTGGGCTGCGCGTCCCCGCCGCAGCTCCCGCAGCATCAGCCCAGGGGCCCGAGAAGGGAAATCAGGAGGGACCCCCGCGCTGGCTGCGCACTGTTGGAAAAGTAGGACAGGTCTCCCAGGCTCTGCCGTGCTCCTTCCATCAGTCCCAGCATGTGCCCGGTTCATTCCTGCTAACCCTGCCCTCGCCTGCTCCACCAGAGCCGTGCTCAGAGCTAGCGGAGCCCCCGGGTTCACCGCCCCCGCTTGGGGCTGGGCCTGACTGGTGCCTGCCAAGGCAGGAGTGGGGTCACACAGAGCAGGAGTAGGGCAGGGAAGAGGAAGGGGAAGTTCCCAGCTTGGGGACTGCCCCTTCACCCGCCTAAAATTCCACTCAGGAGCCTCTTGGTCCTCGGTGAGGCTCCTGCGCTGCCTGGTGTCCCCAGGAGGGAGCAGGAGGTGACGGAGCATCAGCAGTGGTGCTGGTGTCCCTGCAGGGCTGGCAGTGGTGGTGTCACAGCAATGGTGTCACAGCAATGGTGTCACAGCCATGGTGGTGTCACAGCAGTGGTGGTGTCACAGCAGTGATGGTGTCACAGCAGTGATGGTGTCACAGCAGTGATGGTGTCACAGCAGTGATGGTGTCACAGCAGTGGTTTCACAGCAGTGGTGTCACAGCCATGGTGTCACAGCAGTGGTGGTGTCACAGCAGTGATGGTGTCACAGCCATGGTGGTGTCACAGC
>VXBT01001435.1:38383-54230 GCA_013400235.1 Oriolus oriolus | reverse complement strand
GTGCCCCCCATGAGACCCCTACCCCCTTCTTTGTACCCCAGTGAGCGGCAGGCTGGGCTCCTGCCATGGGGCTGAGCTCAGCTGCCCTGTTGGATTTGACTTCAATAAAGTTTTCTATTTTTGACCGGTTGTGCCTTATTTTCCCCACTGCCCCTGAAGAGGCTCTCGCTCCCAGCAATTTCCCAGGCATATTTTCCATGTCCTTGGCCACTGGAGCACTCAGGCCCTGCGGAGGCCAGGGATGCTCACGTGGGCCGTGCATCTTCACAAACCCTGCACCACAGCCCAGCGTGGTCAGTCCAGAGGCCTCGCGGTGCTGTCCCTTCATCCCCAGGTCGACATCTCCCATGCCTGGCCCCCTAAGGATGTTCCTCCAGGACAGGGTTCCCAACACCTGCACACTCACACACACACACGTACATGTGAGGATGTGGACGCAGTCCGTGCCACGGCCCAGCCCGCCCGGCTTTCTTCCACCCCAACATCCTCGCCCAGAGCTTCTGCTGGTTGATCCCCACATCCTTTTGAGCCACACCCACGTCCCACAGCCAGAGCGTGGCGGAGCAGATCCCTGTGCCTGGCTAGCCTGACCCAAATCCCGCCGGTGCGGGCTGGCAGCCGCCGGCTCCCGCCCGCCGCAGTGCTGCAATGAGGGCGCACGCGGTTGCAGATGGAGCCTTGGCATGTCAGCAGCGCCTGGATCCCAGCGCTCCCCCACCCCAGGAGGTGATGGGAAGGAGACATCCTCCCAGGAAGGCTTGCTGGAGCTGGGTGGTCCTCCTCCCCACACAAATGGCTCTGCCCTGTATGGGATCTCCTGGCGGGATGGATAGGGGTGATGCCAATGCCGTGGGGCTTGCTCAGGGTCTTGTCTCCAGCTGTTTGGAGAAAAGATGGATCCTGGAAGGCAGCAATAGTCCAACACCCCCTCCCACCATCCAACCATCCCATCTCAGGGACCCCCTCCCTGGCCACCCATTCCTGTTTGTCCTGGTTTTTCTTCCAGACTGGGGCACCCATCCCTGCTCCCGTCACACCAGTTCACCTCTTCCCCAGGGCCTCCAGTGGCCAGACCGGGCTGCCGGGGCAGAGGTGCTCTGGCGCTGGGAGAGATTAGATCAGCCGGGGAAACCAGTGGTTCTGGCTTCGGTGGTTTGAGCCCTGTGCCAGCCTTGGCTCTCACAGCCTCCTCGTTTGTTTTGCTAACAGCATAAGGTTTTATCTTGAACCATCCAGGAAGTGTCTGGGCCTCCTGGGCAGGCAGGGCTGGGACTCGCGGGGAGATGCGATGGCTGCAGAGGAGGAAAGGAGACACCAGCAACCACCTCAGTAACTGCTCCCCGCAGGGCTGGGCAGGGCAGTCTGGGGGCTTGGCTCAGCCCTGCTATCTGCTTCCCTTTGGGAACTTTCTGAGAGAAGTTTCCCTTCCTTTCTCGTCCTCGGCTGCTCTTTGATGAACCTGGGGTGAGAACTCAGGCGCTGGCGTGGGGAGCGGCTCTTTCTTCTGCCTGGCTCCCAGGCTCCATCCTTTTTTACCGGAAGGGGATGTTCTACATCCTTTCCCAAGACTGCCCCAGGTCCTTACAGCCCCCCATCACCCGGGAAGGCGGCTGGAGTGGTGTGAACTTGAGCGAGCTCAGCAGAGGCTCCTGCACCTGCCGGCGGGCTCGGAGCGCGGTGCAGCATTAATTACTCTCTGCGGGAGGGGAGGAGAGGAATATTGTAGCTGTAATGGACAGAAATGAAATCGTTTTGTTTCAGAATTTAGCTCAGAGTCTCCATAAATTGCAGGTTTAGGTGCTGGCAGATGTCTGGGAAAGTCTCCCACTGTCCCGGGTCAGTGGGTTTTCTCAAGGTCGTTCACGTGGAATGAGCTGATAAATGGATCCAGCAAGGAGCTGCAGATGGAGCTGAGGGTTCATGGGGGACCTGCCCTGCTTTTCCCCAGTCTCAGAGAGGCGCTGTGCTGGGAGCAGCTCCTCCGCGCTGTGAATCAGCTCCTGCTCCCGGGATCGGCTGGGCTTGGGTCAGATTTGGCTCTGCCAGGCCGAGATGGAACGAGGGAGATGTCGCTGAGGGGCTGCAGATCCCTGGAGCTGCTGGGAGGATTGGCTGTGGCAAAGCGCAGCAGCTTGTGAGCATCACTGGGGTGCCTGGGGGAGCTGGGGGGGCATAGGACGGGGTGGGGAGTGGGTCGTGCTCCATGCTGGGGCATCGGTGAGGATGCTGAGGGCACCACGGGCAAGGCAGGAAGGTGCGGTGGCTCCTGGCACGTCTGCGCTGGGCACTTTGGTTGATGGCAGGGAGTGAGAGCACCGTGGGGAATTTGGGACCTCCAAACGAGGAGCTTCGGCCACGGGAGACGAGCAGCCCTGCGGTGCAGCCGGAGCCAGCGTGGGTGTGCGCAGGCAGTGCTGCGGGGGGAGGTGACAGCGGGGTGTACCCAGCCCGCGCCCCGTGCGTGGGAGGTGACAGCGGGGCGCTCACTGCCAGCACCCCACGGAGGTGGCACGGAGGGGAGCCTTGTCATCCCTCTGTGACAAGGGGTGGCAGAGACACACGTACAGGCTGTGTGTCAGGGGGAGGGGATGCAGGGGGTGCAGCCGGAGTCTCCCCTGGGAGAAGGTGGCACAGGACAGCGTGCAGCCCCTGTCCCCAGGGAGGTGGCAGCGGGGGCTGTGCAGCCTGGACCGTGGCGAGAGGGGGCACAGGGGGTGCACAGCCCCAGGGAGAGTGGCACAGGGGGTGCACAGCCCCAGGGAGAGTGGCACAGGGGGTGCACAGCCCCAGGGAGAGTGGCACAGGGGGTGCACAGCCCCAGGGAGAGGGGCACAGGGGGTGCACAGCCCCAGGGAGAGGGACACAGGGCTGTGCACAGGCTGTGCTGTGGGGCAGGTGGCAGTGGAGCGCACACAGTGACAGCGGAGTGGGCAGGTGACAACTCCGCAGGCAATGTCTGCAAGGAGGCAGTGGCACTTACTGTCCCTAAGCCACCAAGGAGGTCACTGGGTCTCTGCTGCTGGCAGTCCCTGGCCCCAGCAGCGCTGGGGACCTCGTCCTTGCTCCCGTGAAGACTCACCCAGCCTGCGCTCCTTGCCTGGGGCTGCCCACACGGGGCTGGGTGACAGCACTGCCCAGTTCCCCTCCTGCCATTCCTCCCTGCTTCTCATTGCCCCCTGCCCTCCTCTTCCTCCTCCTCTCCCTCTCACAGCCTCAGCCTCTCCCCTGCCTGATGCCCTTGAAGCCAGCGCTGGCCTTTCCTAACTTGGACCTGGGGAGCTCCTCCTTTTTCCCCCCGGAGTCTTCCCACTTCTCTCACAACTGTGTCTGCTCCTCCCCACCCTCTCTCCTGATCTCTCCCTTCACCCTGGCTTTCCCCAGTCTCTCCTGACTGTGCTGGCCCCAGTACAGAGGGACGCTGAGCCCTCCCAGCACAGGGCTGAGCCCCTGGCTGGCTCTGCCGGCCGAGCTGTGGATCCTGGGGGATGAAAGCCCTGGCTGTGTGTGCAGCCGCCCGCTCCAAGCCTCCCTGATTGATATTCCCAGCACTGCTCTGCCCGCTCGGCCGGGCTCTCAGCTGCAGTGCTGTTCCCTGGAGCGGGGCCCAGCCCTGCAGGCTGCTTCACCCGGCACCCGAACCCTGGGGCAGAACCCGGGGCTGTGACAGGGTGTGTCCCTGTGGTCCCTGTGTGTCCCTGTGTGTCCCCGTGGTCCCTGTCTGTCCCTGTGGTCCCTGTGTGTCCCCGTGGTCCCTGTCTGTCCCCGTGGTCCCTGTCTGTCCCTGTGTGTCCCCGTGTGTCCCCGAGCACTCAGCCCACAGAGCATCCCGAGGCTGTGGATGGGGTGAGGNATGCAGCTGGAGGGGGTGGAGGGTGGGGTGTTCCCAGGTGAGGACAGAGATGGGATGTTCTGGGATGTTCTGGGATGGGATGGAAGGAGGCTGGAGTAATGAGAGGGTGCGGGATGTAGGGCAGGCCAGGGAGGGTGGTGTGAAGGGAACAAGGGCTGAGGAATGCCTGGAGCGAAGGGCACGGAGTGGCTGGAATTGTGTCAGGGGGGGGGAGGGCAGCCCTGGGAGCCGTGGGACAACAGCAAAGGGGGGGCTGCTGTGCTCTGGTGTCCCTGAGCTGGTGGCCAGCTGGGACCCCCAGAGTGAATCCCCCCGTGTGGGGCCGTGCCAGGGCAGGTCCCAAAGAGCCCCTTCGTGGTTTGTGCGGTGTTGGACACTCCACTCCAGTTGTGCCCTGGCAAATCTCCTGCTGGTTGGCACATCCTTTGGAATGCTGAGCGCTGTGCCTGGCCCCAGTCACCTTCGTGCCCCTCCGCCCTCATCCCCACACAGCCCTGTCCTGAGAGAGCACCTGCCAGGAGCCCAGGGCACGGCCCAGCCCATCCCCAGGGCACGGCTGTGCTCCCGGGCCAACCACGCTGCCATTGCACAACCCAGCTCTGCTCCTGGCAGAAACCAAGATGGGCAGCGGAGATTGTTGCGAAAGAGGCTCTTCCTGCAGTGCCCTGGTCCTTCAGTGCCCCAGAAAGCACAGACAGCTCAGTTGAGGCACAGGAAGATGGAACAGGGGTGAGGAGGTCACCCCTGGCATCTTGGTGCCCCTTTTCTTGTCACCTCTGACCACGGCTGCGGCATCCACCAGTGCAACCTGGATGACGCTCAGGCTTGGCTTCACCTCTGGAGTCAGGTCTGCAGCTCAGACTCACTCAGCTTCCCCCCAGCAGGTCCTTCACTGACCTTGTCTTTTGTCTTGACCCCTTCTGTACTTCAAGGAGAGCTGCAGAAAAAAGATGGAGAGAGATTTTGCACAGGCAGAGAGTGATAGGACAAGGGGAACTCCTTTAAACTAAAAGAGGAGAGACTTAGATGGGATATTGGGAAGGAATTCCTCCCTGTGAGGGTGGGCAGGCCCTGGCACAGGGTGCCCAGAGCAGCTGTGGCTGCCCCTGGATCCCTGGCAGTGCCCAAGGCCAGGCTGGACGGGGCTGGGAGCAGCCTGGGACAGTGGGAGGTGTCCCTGCCATGACAGGGGTGGGATGGGATGGACTTTAAGGTTCCTTCCAACTCAAACCATTCCATGATTCTATTCGCTGACTTCCTGAACTTTTCTGGAGGTCTCTGCACCCTTGAGGACCTGCTTTCCACATCCTACCTGTAGTAAAGGCTTCTTTTCCTGGTGTGATTCCCAGCCTAACCCTCTCGAGAGGGAGAGGAGGTCAGGCAGAGGACCCGAATGAAAACAACTCCCCCAGATCCCTTAGAAAACATTCCTGGTTGTTTTGCATCAATGCCTGCTGTGGTGGAAGCTGTTTACTGCCTCAGCCCTTCAGCTGCTTGCAGGGAAGCGTGGGTGGGTTTGTGGTGGCAGCGTGGGCTGTGACCGGCCAGCGGAGCAGGACAAAGCTCCACCACCTCATCATTTCCACCCTTCTGGCACTCACAGCCAGGCCTTGTGGGTCCTGCCCAGAGATCCCTGAAGATGCCCCTTTCCCGGCGTGTAAACATCCTTCTGAGCTCCTCGTGGCTGGCAAAACACCCGCTCTGGTCTCCTATCTGCACATGGCTCCGGGATCCCGGCACGTTCCATCAAAGCTCGGGGCCGTCCTTTGGGGAGGGCAGCGATTCCCCAGCCCTGTCCCTGGGAGCTGATCCTGCTGCGGAGCTGTCGGAGCAGCGTGCCCTGATTCAGCTCCTCGGAGACATCTTGAAAGGCCTGAGCAACCCAAAAGCCTGCAGCTATTTTGCTCCCACACGGCCTGGTTTTCACATCCTCCCAGCTCCCCGGTGCGCGGGAGCAGCTGCCGGGGAGGCTCTGCCAGAGATCCAGCCCTGCTGGGGGGGCACCTCTTGGCTGAGCTCTGGCCTGAGATCCTGCTGGAAGTGTCCTGCTGGAGCGATGTGTGATGCTCCTCTCGCGCTCATCCATTCATCCTCCTGCCTGTTCATCAAAAGCACTCGAGCCCCGTGGAAAGCGAAACCCGCGTTTCAGATGTTTGGAGAGCCCTTCGTTTTCATTCAGGCTGGGCGAGCCCCTTCGGGGCGCTGTGATTCCAGGCTCTGCAAGTGCCTTTTTTTCCCAAGGGTTTCAAGTGGATCGCAGTTTGTGAGGGGATATTTATTAGGGATGTCTCTGGTCTCCTGCCCAGAGAACTCAGAAACCTTCGCTAATGTGGAGGAAATTTGTCTGCAGCCACGATCTTGGTTTGGCCAAGGATGTGACAGCAATCCTGGGATTTGAAGGGCTCATCCATCCCAGGGGTCCTGCGCCGGTGGGAATGGGAATTGGAGCAGCGCAGGCAAGATGAGTGGCCCTAAGAAGCCCTCCTATGACTTGTCCTACCTGTTTGGTATCTCCAAAGGAAGGTTTGTCTCACCTGGTATCTCCATTCATGGGGAGGTGCAGACCACTGAAGGGAGGGCTCTGCCCATCTCTGCAGCGTGTGGGTGCCCAGACCTCAGGAACAGGCACAATTCCTGGGGCAGACAGGAAAAGCTGCTGCCCTTTGCCTGAGGAGGTAGAGCTGGTTGCAAAACAGGTTTGCCCTCAGAGGAAAAGTTTCAATTTGAAAGCAAATCAGGAAGAACTGACAGTTTTTCCCCCCTATTTCCCAAGTCAATCAGAATATATATTATATATAAATATATTTTTTTTTCCTAGCAATTTCTAAAGGCATGATTCTGACTGACCTTTTCGGGTTGAGCTCCGTAATTAATACTTGGCTGGAGTCCTGAAGCGAAAGGTACCTTTGCAAGAGCATCATTTTTTCATTTTCACGTGTCAGCAAAGATCTCCCCCCGCCACCCCAACCCTGCAACAAGGAGCTCGCTTGAATAATGATTGGATTTCAGCAAATTGACAGGTTTTCCGTGGAAAGGCTTCCGTGGAAGCATTCCTGGTTGTCTCTGTATTTTTTTAGGTCCTGAGTTTACAGCTTGAGACCCCCTGCTCTCCCCAGAGCCTTTGGTGCTCCCTGTCAGCTCCACTGGGTGCAACTGGGAGCCAGATTAGCTCATTATTCTCCCAGCATCGTTTTCCCACTCCGCAGCTGTTGGATTCCTCGAGGGTTTCATCCGAGTGTCGCTCCCAGTCCCGGAAGCTTTTCCTCCCTGGGATCTTCAGATGGTTTTAACGTGATTATGAGACCTCCTGCTGCGGCCAGGGCAATTTCCACTCCACACCAACCATCTCCAGAATAGCTCCATTATCAGCGGGACGGTGACAGACATTCCGCGGCCAGGCCAATTTAGACATCATTCCATAAAGATTATGACCCCTTTCGATTTTACCGCTCGCCCTTCCGGTGATTTATTTCCACATTTTCCTTGCCCGTCTTCATTTCACCCAAAGAAAAGCCAAATGGCACCTCCTGGATGGGCTCGGAGCTGGGATAGGCTGAGGGTTAGGCAGGCTCTGTCCCCAGGCTGCCTAAATGGGTTTCTAATTGCGTTAGATCTTGCTCTGAGTTAGATAAATTCGATCTGACCAGGCAGGTTGGCACCGGGCTTTGGCGGCTTCTTTGAGCATCATGCAAATTTCAGGAGGCTTCAGGGCACCTATGTGGAGTCAGCCCGCGTTTTCCCTGGATTTATTCATTAAATAGTGCCTCGGGAGCTGATGTCCATTTGAGGCTGGCTGCTCTGCTATCATTATTTCGGCAGCACTTGGAGACTGGCTCTGCTGACTGCAAGGTCAGCACTCGCTAATTGTCAGCTGAGCGGCCGCTCAGGAGTGGGGAGCGGGTGCTTTTTGGGATGGCACCTGGGCCTGGGGTTCCGTGGATGTGGAATTCACGTGTCTTTCCTCTGGTGGTGCGTTCCTTCTCTGGTTTGTCGGCGGTGAAGGAGCTGAGCGGTTGTTGGGAGCTGGGGAGGGACACGGGGATTTGTGGGCAGGCACAGCCAGCACACGAGGCCCCGAGAGCATCACGGGCCAGAGCTGTCACCCCGTGGCTGTGGTGGAGGTGACCCCTCAGTAAAGTCAGGCTGGGAGATGACAGAGCTGGGCCTTTCCCTGTGCTGGCGCTCCTGCCCACAACTGGCAGGGTTCTTTGGGAGACACCACCTTCAGGGACAGAGTTTTGGGAGGGCCTGAACGAGTGTTTTGAATAGAGGATGGGTCTCACGGGTGTGCAGAGGCCGCACCTTTGCTTAGAGGTGGGCGCATCCATCTCCCTCCCTCGTCCAAATCAGGCAGAGCCCTTGGGACCTGATCCCATGCTCGGCACCAGCTCTTCCCTCAATTCCTTCATGCTGTGCAAACAGGGAGCAGCCCTGGGAATGCAGCTGGGTCTGCTTAACCACCTGGACACCGGGATATGCTGTGGCAGGGCAGGGAGGGACCCCCGGGCCACCGAGGGGAGGAGGAGCTGTCGGTGCCAGCAGCTGACACCAAGCCAGGGCAGTGCTTGCCTCGTCCCTGTCCCTCAGGGTGCTGCTGTGCCAGGAAACGCCCTGAGCTCTTCCCATCACCTGCAGGATGGGTGCAGGACGAGCAGGGAGGGCTCCTGGGGGGCTTCTCCTGCAAAAATCAGTTCAGTGGCCTCACAGCATGCTGCCGGGGGGCTGTGGAGAAGGGTGGGAAGAGCTGTCTCAGCCCCACCCTCGCCCCAGCACAGCAGCAGAATCGCTGGTGGCTCACACGAGCTGTGGCATGGTCGGGACATGTGGCTGAGGGACGAGCTGAGCCCATGTCCCATTTCCTGGAGCTTGAGCGTTGCCCTGGGTGGTTTCGGCAATTCAGCTCCAGCTTTCCTCGAGGCTCGCCCTGGTTTCCATGGACATAATATTCCCCTCAGCCTCCTGCTCCGAAGGCCGTGCTGCGCCACCGGAGCCCCGCTCCTCTCCAGGCAAAGCAAATAATTCCCAAGCCTCCACCCACGGAGAGCTGGCTCGGGGTCGTTCAGAGCACGGTCCCTGGGCTTATCTTTCTTTCTCTCCGCATCCAGGGACGCTGCAGCGCTCCAGGTTGGTTTGTGAAGGAGAGGGGTTCATGAATCCATGTGAAGTTGAGTAACTCCCGCGCCACAATGGCTCCCTTGTCACTTATTTTGATATTCCGGGCGCTGGCTCTGACATTGCCTTTCACTCCCGGCCCTGTGAGTTGCTGCATTGTGGCGGCTGTTGGGGAAGCAGCTCCTTTGGCAGCTGCCTGAGAGAAGGCTTCTGGCGTGTGGGGAGGCGCAGGAGCCTTTGGAAGCTGCCAGAGGAGCCCGGGAGCCGCAGATCGCGCTTTGGGATCAGCAGCGAGCCGGTTAACAAGGGCTGGATTTCCCCCACTGTGCTGGAGGAGGGGGAGCAGGGTGGCTCCTCTCTGCTCCTGCCAGCAGGAAAAGGGTGCCCGGGGCGGATTTTATGGTTTGCTTTGTGAACAATGGAATTTCTCCCGCTGCTCGGTCCCTGCCCTCTGCACAGGGGGTGATGCCGTGGGTTTGTGGGGACACAGCGACATCCCAAATTCCTCTTCCCTCCTGGCACTGCTCTTGTTTGGACTGAGTTTGTTTTCCCTGGGTTTAGCAAGGAGAATCCGCCTGGTGCAGGTCCTGGTGGGATCTGGAGATGTTGGAATGAGGGAAGGAAGAGGCAGGAGGGAGCAGAGGGGGTGAGGAGTGCGGGGTCCCCTTAGCCCCATCCAGCATCCGTGAGTGAGAATCCTCATGGAACCATTTAGGTTGGAAAAGACCTCCAAGGTCATCAAGCTTTGCTGTCACCCAGCCCAGGGCACTGAGTGCCACCTCCAGGGATGGTGATTCCACCACCCTCCTTCCAGCCCCAGACCACCCTTCCCATGAAGAAATTTCTCCCAGTATGATTTTTCCTAACGTGCCCTCACGGCAGAGGGAATCGGCACGGGCAGGAATTGGTGTTGGGGGATTTGGGGTGTGCAGCCAGGACCAGGCAGGTCGGGGACAGCCCACGACAATTCCTCACCAAAGCAAATTCCTTTTACTGCCAGATGAGCCCTGAAACCAGAGCTGTGGGTTTGGGCCTGGCTTCCCTGGGGCTGTAAGGCTGGGACAGAGCTGGAAGGGGCAGAGGGAAGGGCAGCAGGGCTGGAAGGAGCACAGGGAAGGGCAGCAGGGCTGGAAGGAGCACAGGGAAGGGCAGCAGAGCTGGCCAGACCTGCCCGGTGTCTGCAGGAGGACCTGGCAGAGCAGGATGCAGCCAGGATTTGTGGAATTGGAAGGGGGCAGAGCGAGGAGCAATTACTGCTGTTCCCTCACAACCCTGCAGGTAGGAGAAGTTCAAGGCAAAATGAGCAGGCAGCAGAGGCGGGAGCAAAGGGAAGAGCTTTTCCAGCGAGCACATGGGCCGGGAGTTCATCGCTGCCAGAATCCACGGAGGCCGGAGCAGGCACGGGCTCAAAAAGGCAGGAGAGCACTTCACAGAGGATGGGGGTCATCGGAGGGAGAGCTGCCAATGATTCCTCCTCGGGAAAAATCCCTGAGCTGCGGCAGCACAGAACCTGCAGGATTTTCCCGGGGATGAACATTCCCATCAGAATGTTCATCTTCCCATGGGAAGAGGGAGACAGGGGCTCTGTTTGTCCCTGAGGTGTGGAGCTGGCACAGGTGTCCCCATCAGGAATATTGCAGCGAGCACTGGGGAGCCCTGAAAATGAGTTTTTTTAATCCAAAGCCACCATTTCTCAGCTGAGAAAATAGACAGCTCTGCCCCAAATCCCATTCCAGCACAGCGGCAGCAGTTGGAAATAGGAAACCAATGAATAGTGGGGGTAAAAGGAGGGAGTTGCAGCAATTAGGAGAAATGAGTCGTTCTGGAGTGTAGAAAATTAACAAGCAAAGCCAAAGACATTGGGGGAAAATCAATTATTATGAAGTCAACACAATAAGTACTTTAAAAAATGTGCCGGGAAGAGGTGGAATCCAGTAACTGTCAATCCCAAGTGGAGATTGCAAAGTTGTTAATTATGGAGAAAAATGCAAAAGTATTCAATAAAGAGTTGGAGTAATCTGGGCTGAGACATAACAACGTAGGATGTAGGACCTGCCCATGAGCCGGGAACCAGCGAAGGCACTCAAAATAGAGATATTTGACCTGATTGCATGGAATAATTTGTACCAAGGAGTGGGATCTCTCTGCTCCGGAGGTGCCCGTGGAGCCGGGGAGCCCGGGATGGGCAGGACTGGGAGGGCAGCGATGCCACGAGCGGCTGGAAGAGCTGGCTGGGGCTGTGCAGTGCTCGCTGTCCTCGGCAGCCCCAGGGAACAACTGGATTAATGGCTAAAGCAGGGAATGGCTGATGGAAATAGCACTGACGTCAGTCACTGTGGCTGATGGCAGGGGACACTGGGCACTGGCGTTACGTGACAGGTCCGGCTTTTAAACCTTTCCTTAGGCATGGTCCTGGCCTCTGTGAGGAACAAGGTCTGCTCCGGGCGCTCCTGCGGAGCTGGAGAGGCAGAGCTGGTTTGTGTTGGGTACAGAGCAGCTGGAGACTGATGGATGTGCCTGCTGATAATGGTTTTTAAAAAAAAAAAAAAATTATTATTATTATTATTATTATTACTACTATTATTATTACTATTATTATTATATTATTATTACTATTATTATTATTTTTTGCATGAACACTACTCTCAGCTTGGACATCAGCAGGAATTTCTCCATGGAAAGAGTGGTCAGGCACTGGGAGGAGCTGCCCAGGGAGGTTTGGAGGTGTCCAAGGAACACCTGGACGTGGCACTCAGTACTCTGGGCCAGGGACTGGGCACAGCTTAGCCTTGATGACCTCGGAGGGCTTTTCCAAGCTGGGATTCTGGGATTCTGAGCACCGCATTGTGAGGCAGATCTGGTTTATCCAGAGCTTAGAGAAGGAAAACTTGGCCGGGATTCCTCGTGGAGCGAGGTTCTCCTGGAGCTGCTCCTTGGCGGCGGCGCCGTGCCCACTGCCATTCAGCGCCACAATCAACGGCCTGGAAGGAAATCTGAAATCACTGCTGATAAACCCGCGGCTGCCACGGAGATTGGCGGAGGGAGAGATGGTGCTGAGGCCGGAGCAGTCAGGCAGAGCAAACCAGATCGCTTGGTAAACCGGGCCCGTTTAAACAAAGTGCATTTTAACACAGCCCCGCGTGGAGCTGAGCGCGGAGAAACGGGGAATGCCGGCTGATATCCTGGGAAGCACTGGCTTGGAAATGGATTCAGGGGTCACGCTGCATGAGTAGCTCAGGGTTAAGAGGCTGGCACAGGCCTCAGGTGGAAAAACCTGCGAGGTTGGAGGGGCAGGAAGGTGCTGGAGGAGGCCCTGGTGAGATGGCACCTGCAGGGGTCACCTCTGATGAGGAACGGGTCAAAACTGGGGCGAGGAAAGAGGAGGGCCCCAAACCAGATTTGCTGTTTGCAGGTTGTGACTTGGCCCTTCTGTGTTTGACTCCTCAAACAGAAGCTCAGGCCTGCCTCGATTGCACCGCACCAGCAGCTCCTTGTGCAGAGGCCGCTGCTGCTCAAAGGCTCCTTAACCTCCCCCAGAAAGGTCACACCAAACCCAATTTCTGCGAGCCAGGGCCAGACAAATTGATTCCATGCCTTTCCGTGACTCCAGAGCGGGGCTGTGCGGGTGGGGGAGCTTCCCAGGGCACAAACTGGCGGGGCTGGGCACAGCAGGAGGGGGGTACTCCCCGCGCCAGTGCCACTCCACCCTGTGGGGCTGCAGGGGACAGGGCTCGGGAGCCCTGCAGTGAGAGGAGCCCTTTCGAGGGCTGCCTGGCACGAGGTGACATTTAAAGGAGGTGTTTTTCGGGGAAAAGCGCTGCTGTTTGATGGAGCCCCCCGGGGCAGGGATGGCGGCTGTCATGGGCTGGCTTTGGGAGGTTGTTTGTTTGTGTCACCGCAGCACCCTGAGGAGTCCGGCTCGCCTGGCTGGGCTGGTGCGAGCACGGAGGGAAAGCAGGAGCGCGGAGATCGGGATGAGCTGCGGCCAGGCAGGGAATTGGTGTCAGCCAGGCAGGCAGGGTGCAGGGAGAGGCTGAGGGAGGGCAGTGCCAGGCTGCACACGCTCCCCATGGGCTGGAAGGGCACTCCAGAGGGTCACTGGCACCAGGGCAGCGCTGCCTTGTCCTCAGCCCCTCCAGAGCCCTCCCAAGAGGGCCTTAATGACGGGGGGTGCACCCTCTGCCCTGGCACCCCACTGGCACTGGGTGCCTGTGCCCCATCCTGGCAGTATCCAAGGCCAGGCTGGACAGGGTTTGGAGCTGCCTGGGATAGTGGAAGGTCCCTGCCAGTGGCAGGAGTGAGATTAAGGCCCTGTCAATCCGAACCATTCCATGATTCCGTGATTGCACTTGGCCAAACCTACCACTGGGGTTTTCTCCATAGTGATTAACCTGGTCTGCCCTGCTGCAGGTGGAGGTCACTCCTTCTTATCTGCCAGTGGTCCCAAGCACAGGCTTTTCCTTTCCAGCCTTTGCCACCATCAACCTTCTCTTCCCTGAACCAATTTCTCTCTTTTTAAAAAATATCTTGTCATGGTTTCTAACAACCGCTTCTCTTTTCTTCTCTGCTGAAGTGGGGCACGACTCCTCCAAAGTGGTGCCCAGCTCAGCCTCCTGGCACCCAGCAGAGCTGGCACACCCCAGCCCATTCACATGCCCTGATACTGATGCATTTTTGGCTGGGAGGTTGGCACCATGGGTGGATCCCCAGCCCGTGATGTGCAGTGATCCTCAGCCGGCTGTGATTACTCCTCGCGAGGGTGCAGATGCGACAGATCCATCCCACATCTGTCATGCCAGCAGTTAATGAGAGCACGGCCCAGCAATGGACTCGGGACGCAACCCGGAGATTTAATTTGATCCGTGAGCCTAGCTGGAAGGGCTGTCTGCAGTAATTCCTTCGGGAATAACACTTCCCAAACGATTCGCACCCACCCTGCACTACATTACCCAGGCAGGGGTGTGCCGTGCTGCACCTCCGCTCTTTGCTCGCGTTACTTAGGAGAAAAATCAGCTAAAACAGTGTCAAAAAAAACTTCCTCGAGTCGAGCTAGAACACTGACTGCTCCTCCTCCCTCCACGAGGCCTGCTGTCTTTTCAAAGGAAGGAGTTCAATGGCTTGACATGTTTGTTTGTGACAAACCTACAGTGGCTGTTACTCATTTCCTTGTTACCTTGTAGGTACTTACAAAGAGTTCTTTTATCTGCTTCAGTATTTTTCCAGGAACTGAAATTAAGCTAACTGTTTTATAATTCTCCAGCTCTTCTTTTTTCTCATCATTAAAGACAGGCGCTATTTTAGCTCGCTTCCAGTCTTCTGGAAGCTCCCTGGTTCTCTACAAACTCTTCAGGAAAAAAAAAACAAAAAGTCTTGGGGAAAAAAGAAAACCAGCCCTAACAGCTCTGAAGTTACTTAAATCAGGTCTCTAAGCATCTGTGGTGAATTTAATCAGGTCCAACCAACCTTAAAGCAGCTCATCTAAATGCTCCCTCTGTGTTCCTTCCCTCTGTTCGTCTCAATTCCTTCCCCTTCCTGGCCGGTGCTCGCTGTGTGTGGGACGCCTGATTGCCGCTGATTTGTAGTAGAGACACCAGCACAAGAAAAGGTGTTCAGCCTAAACGATGTGTTGGCTCCTCTCTCTCCTCGTCACCTTCAGATCCCCGTCAAATAATTCCCGGCTTGGGCTTCTTCCCGTGTTTGTGGTGGAGAAATACCGCAGTGGCTTTTTCTTGCTCTCGGTTGTTTGTGTTTCGTTCCCCGCTCTTGCCCCTTGAACTCGCGCTACCCTCTCCGCTGCTCGGTAATCACGCCAAAGAAGGATTTGGTGGAAGGATTTGGAGCGGGATAATGATGTGGCTTAATGGCTGTTGGCAGGGAGCTCCTCCCGAGCGCGAGGCAGAGCTGGGGAGGGAAAGCGCGAAGTGGGGTCTTTGAAACGCTGAATGAGCACAGGAAAGCGGCGCTGGTGGTGACCCTGGGTGGAGAATGCTGAGGGTGGGAGCTGGGGTCAGGCCAGGGGCTGGCAGGGCAGGGAGGATGTCGCCGTGGCTCCGTGCTGGGCAGTGATGCCATCAGAGAGGCTTTGGGGTTGGGTCAGAGACCCGCAGAGTGGGGACCTCGGGTGAAGGGTGGGGACAGTGACTCAGGAGGCTGTGCTGATGGGGGACCTTTCCAGAGCTGTCCTGCCATGGGAGGGGACATCTGGGTGACAGAAGAGACTGGGACAGAGCCGTGGAGGGGGTGATGGGTTGGGGGAGCACAGGGACGGTGTGACGTGTGCTCCCTACATGTGCTGGGGGGCTCTTGGCTGGGATGGAGCCTGGTGCTGAGCGTGTCAGGATGGCTCTGGGGGCTGAGGATGGGGGCTGATGATGGGGTCAGGTTGGATGACCCCACCCTTTGCCTTCACCTGCTGGGTGGGTGATGCAACAGCTTCTCTCTTGCCTGCAGTTACCTCATCGCCGAGTGACGTTCTCTGCAGCCAGCCAGGCTCAGGACCTGCAGGACCCCTCCCAGCACAGCTACTACGACAGCGGGCTGGAGGAATCCGAGACCCCCAGCAGCAAATCTTCGTCGGGGCCCCGCATCGGGCCCCTGGCCCTGCCCGAGGACCACTACGAGCGCACCACACCCGATGGCAGCATCGGGGAGATGGAGCACCCTGAGAACGGTACGTGCCCGCCCCCCGCGCCCGTCCCCTCCCCTGGGACCTGCCCCCAAGGCTCCTGGTGCTCCATGATCCCTGTCCCCGGTGCGGGTGACGTGGAGCTCGGCCGGGACACGCTCGGCTTGGTGGGGGTGGGAGGATGGAGAAGAGGTGAGGCTCAAAGCAAGAGAGCAGCAAGGGTGTGGTGGGGAGGGGAGAGGTGGGTGAGGGAGGGGAGG
>VXBT01001435.1:19003-38236 GCA_013400235.1 Oriolus oriolus | reverse complement strand
CTCAGGGGGGTTGGGGCGTGCTGGAGCTCCCCATGTGTGTTTGGGGTCGCAGCTGTGGGAGTTTCCCGGGGGCAGAGGGCAGAGCAGCTCTAGTGGCACAGGCTGGGCTGAGGAGATCCGTGCAGTGGAGGCTCAGCGAGCGTGGTGGTGGTGGCAAACCCCAGAGCGACGTGTGCTGCTGTCACCGCGCCCCCCAGGTCACCTCCCGGTGGGCTCCAGCTTTCCCTGAGAACCCCTGGAGGTGTCTGCGCTGTCACCGCGGGAGAGCCGCTTCCCCTGCCCCCGCGGTCGTGCTGCTCGTGCTGCCCCTGTGCTGCCCCGCCTGGCTGCAGCCCACCCCCCCAGCTGTCTGCTCCGGCCGGCTCCCGTCGCTTCCTTGGATTTGGCTCTGGCTGTGCACATAGCATCTTCTCTCCTGTACCTGCTGCCTTCCGTGCTTGTGTCCCCAGGGGAGGTGGCTGTGGAGGTGGCAGGGTCAAAGAAACCTCTGGGAGGGAAGAAGAAGAGGTGGCAGGGGGTTCTCCTGAAGTCTCCTCCTGTTTCTGGGAGCGTCCTTGGCTTTGGGACTGGGGTGTGTGTGGTGGGAAGGTGGCTGAGTGTGTGTTCAGCTGGTTTTTGGGGTGCTGCAAACCCGCTGGGTCCCTGTGTTGTGGGAATGGCCAGGTCTGGTGGAACATCTCTTCCCAGTTCCCAGGCTGCTCCTGGAGTAACATTGGAGTTCTCTGTGTTACAACCACTGGAGCAAGGTGTGGTGGGGTTCCCAAATCCATTTGCTGCTCCTGCAATGAGGCACCCACCCCCCTGCCTAGGAATGTTGTGCAGATCACTTTCTTCCCAAAAGTGCCGGTCAGTCGCCTGGGAAGGGCAGTTTGGGGCAATTCCTGGAGCCCTGGCACAGAGTGACGGTGCTGGGCTTCCCAAGTGTCCTCGAGTACCTGGAAGAGAGGCTGGGAGGGTGGTGAGCAAGGAGATGCCACGTGGATGAGCTGATGGATATGGTGAAGTAGTGGGGATGATGGGACATGGAAGAGGAAAGGTTGAGCCTTGGAATGTGACAGGAAACTCGGAGATGATGAGGGATGAAAGAGGAGCACCTGGAAGGGGGAGGGCAGAGAGGGCTGTCTTGGGATGCTGCTTGGGATGTTCGTTGTGTGCCCCAAGGGGATGAGCAGAGCTGAGGAAGGCCAAGGGACACTGCCTGGAGCCCCTGGGAACGGTTCCCTGCCCACAACATCACCAACCTGCCCTAAAACCCGGCTGCCTTCTTGGCACGAGGTGCCCTCTGTGTGTCCACCTTCCACCACCACCAGATCCACGTGTGGTACAGGCGCTGCAGAGGCTCCCAGGGAACAGCCACAACCCTGCTCCGCTCTCCATCCCCCAGAATCAGCTCCCTTCCCACGGCAGTGCTTGGGAATCAGGCTCTGTCCTGGCCTGCAGTGGGTGCAGAGGCCGTGGCAGGCCAAGGCTCTGGGGAATCCACCAGCATTGTCCCAAGCTGGTCCTGGTGCTCTGCAGATAATCTGGCATAGAAGTTCAGGAGACCTGAGGGGCTGGGGTCAGGGTGGCGATCCTCTAAGCAGACTGTGAGGGGACCCTGGCACTGGGACAGGTGATTTGGGGCTTAGGAGGCACTGGGGGTGCTGTGTTTGCTCCGTCCCCTGCCCTCTCTGCTTCCAACCAGACCTCGTTTGTCCAGAGAAGGGTCACATCTTGGTTCCTGCAAAGAAGGAATGGTGTGGGACCGTCATGACCTTCTGGGGACTGTCCCACCATGTCCTTGGCTTGGCTTCATCAGCAGCACCAGCCCCTCAAAGCGATCAGATCTTGGGTTTTTGGGAAGCTGGGCAGACTAAGCCGTTCTTGACCTCCCGTTAAACCGCGGAGACGCGCTGGATCCCGCACCCCCATCCCGCGGCACGAGCGCCAGGCTGACACGACTGTGCATTTTCTCGGCTTTCATCTGGTTATAAATATCCAACATAACAGGGCTTCCATTGCTTTCTCCAGGAGATTATCCCTGCAGCCGAACCAATCTGATAAGCAAGTATGCAAGGCTATTTATAGCTTTTCAACTGGAAGACAGATCCATGCCTTTTCTTTGTAGATGGTTCTTCACTTGATTAACACACATCTCAGTGTCCTCCTTTTTTGGACCCTCTCTGCTGTGCAGACTGCGGTAAAATGCTGTATTGCAGGGGCTGAGCCAGGCCCTTTGCAGGAGGAATCACGCCGGCTCTGGTGAAGACTCCTCCAGGAGCTTGGCACTGCCGTGGCGGCTCCTCAGTCATCCCAGGCATTTCTCATCCCCGCTATTTCTGCTCGCTGCCCGCTGTTCCCTCCCCAGCACTTCCCTGGGCTGTTCCCCACCTCGGTGGGGCACGCCGAGCCAGGAGTGGAGCTCAGTCTCCCACTTGGCCACCCGGTGCTTTTCCCAAAGCCGTTTGTTCCCCCTGGATCCCAGATCTGCTTGGGTTGGAAGGAGCCTGGGAGCGCTGGTGCTCCATGAGGCTCTGCCCTGCCCTAACTCACGCAGGGCTTGGGTGGGGACAGTGCCAGCCACTCTCCATCGGCCGTGGAGGGAATTTAGCAAGATTTCAGGGCCAAATACGAGCCCTGAAATCCAAATTCCAAATACAAATTTAGGAATTGTTACACGGAGCCTGTTTTCCCTCTGCCCCTGTGCGGCGCGAACGTATCCGAGATTGTGATTTGTTGGATGAGGCATTTCTGATTCGTGTTTTTCCACCTCCAAAATCTGTTTCGTGGCTGTTATTTTAAGTGGGGACCCCATGCCATTTTTAATGCATGCAGTTACGACCCTGCTCGGAGTATGGAATTAACAACCACCTCATGAGCTTTCCCGACGCTCTCCATGCCGTAGGATCCGCACTTCCCAGATGTTCACGAGTTTATCCTCACAGTTTCAGGGAAGAAACTCCGCCATAGGTGGGGAATGAAATAGGAAACGGCAATTTGCATTTCTCGGAGGCGGCTGCTCGCTCTGGGTGACCCTGGATGAGCTGGCAGCTCCTCCCTCTGCCGTGTCGGGATCCTGGTGTTCCAGAGGCACGCGGCAGGATTCTGGCTGCTCCCAGATGCCGGAGCCCAGGCTGCTGCTGACGTCCGAGGCAGGAGCAGAGCTCGGCTTTGGGACTTCGTGGCAGAGCTGGTTTCAAACCCTCCTGCCCGGTTCATCGCTGGGGCTCTGCCAAGCCCAGCCTTTCCCGGTGCTGTCCCAGCCCCTCCGAACACCTCGGCACAGCTGGAGCAGATGGATGGAGACTCCACTTCCCGGGTTTGGCTGCTGGGCTCAATAAAACCCCGCCAGTCCAAGTTTTCCTTGGTTTCAGGGAAGATTTAGAGGGATGCATTGCAAAGCTGAAAGGAGCAGCTTGTCTTACCCGTGTGTGGCACGGCCATGAAATCCCAGCCCGTGACTTCTGCAGGGAGCTTTCCTTTGGGAATTTCCCACTCTGTTAGCACAGTGTGTGGGACCCCAGGTGAGCCCTCCCAGTGGAAGGTGCTCTCTGTCCCCAGATTCACCAGCCTACACTTAAATCCTGCTTCAGCTCCTCCCTTTTCTTCTCACGGCGTCCCACAACACCAGAATTCCCTCTCCTGGTGCGTACTCGGAGATCCCATTCAGGCGACCCAACATTTAAAGATCTCTTTGAAAGAAAACTGAGTCAAGTCCCTCCCTGTGAGCAGAGCCAAGGCGAGAGATTCTGGCAGCCGGGTCTCTCCTCCCACCCTTCCTCGTGCTCCTCCCAGCCATTGCCATCTGCTGCTGCCACCACCACAGACCTGCAGCCTCGTTCCTGGGCAGCAGCAACATCTGGCACATCTTGGATGTGTGTGGTGCTTTTTGGCAACCCTTGCAGAGGCAGTCTGGGGAGAAGTTTCCCTCCTCCTCTCTCCTCCATTTCTGATTATAGTTCAAGCCTTTCATTCCTCCAGCTCATTTTCCTCTCTGCGTGGTCTCCGATTTGCCGCCGAGCTTTTGGCGGGGTGGATGTGTCCAGGTGATGGCCCAGAGCCCCCCAGCAGCACTTGGTGGCATCCACAGCAGCTCCAGGTGCGGGGATGATGTGGCGGGGAGTGTTTGTGTTCACAGTGTGACCATGGCACGGAAACACGGCTGCACCTGGCTGTGCGGGCACCCTGCAGTGCCGTGGGATCANCTCTGGGTGACCCTGGATGAGCTGGCAGCTCCTCCCTCTGCCGTGTCGGGATCCTGGTGTTCCAGAGGCACGCGGCAGGATTCTGGCTGCTCCCAGATGCCGGAGCCCAGGCTGCTGCTGACGTCCAAGGCAGGAGCAGAGCTCGGCTTTGGGACTTCGTGGCAGAGCTGGTTTCAAACCCTCCTGCCCGGTTCATCGCTGGGGCTCTGCCAAGCCCAGCCTTTCCCGGTGCTGTCCCAGCCCCTCCGAACACCTCGGCACAGCTGGAGCAGATGGATGGAGACTCCACTTCCCGGGTTTGGCTGCTGGGCTCAATAAAACCCCGCCAGTCCAAGTTTTCCTTGGTTTCAGGGAAGATTTAGAGGGATGCATTGCAAAGCTGAAAGGAGCAGCTTGTCTTACCTGTGTGTGGCACGGCCATGAAATCCCAGCCCGTGACTTCTGCAGGGAGCTTTCCTTTGGGAATTTCCCACTCTGTTAGCACAGTGTGTGGGACCCCAGGTGAGCCCTCCCAGTGGAAGGTGCTCTCTGTCCCCAGATTCACCAGCCTACACTTAAATCCTGCTTCAGCTCCTCCCTTTTCTTCTCACGGCGTCCCACAACACCAGAATTCCCTCTCCTGGTGCGTACTCGGAGATCCCATTCAGGCGACCCAACATTTAAAGATCTCTTTGAAAGAAAACTGAGTCAAGTCCCTCCCTGTGAGCAGAGCCAAGGCGAGAGATTCTGGCAGCCGGGTCTCTCCTCCCACCCTTCCTCGTGCTCCTCCCAGCCATTGCCATCTGCTGCTGCCACCACCACAGACCTGCAGCCTCGTTCCTGGGCAGCAGCAACATCTGGCACATCTTGGATGTGTGTGGTGCTTTTTGGCAACCCTTGCAGAGGCAGTCTGGGGAGAAGTTTCCCTCCTCCTCTCTCCTCCATTTCTGATTATAGTTCAAGCCTTTCATTCCTCCAGCTCATTTTCCTCTCTGCGTGGTCTCCGATTTGCCGCCGAGCTTTTGGCGGGGTGGATGTGTCCAGGTGATGGCCCAGAGCCCCCCAGCAGCACTTGGTGGCATCCACAGCAGCTCCAGGTGCGGGGATGATGTGGCGGGGAGTGTTTGTGTTCACAGTGTGACCATGGCACGGAAACACGGCTGCACCTGGCTGTGCGGGCACCCTGCAGTGCCGTGGGATCATGGAATGGTGTGCCTTGGAAAGGACCTTAAAACCCATCCAGTTCCACCCCTGCCATGGGCAGGGACACCTTTCCCTATCCCAGGATGGTCCAGCCTGGCCTTGGGCACTGCCAGGGATCCAGGGGCAGCCACAGCTGCTCTGGGCACCCTGTGCCAGGGCCTGCCCACCCGTCCAGGGAACAATTCCTTCCCAATATCCCATCCATCCCTGCCCTCTGGCAGTGGGAAGCCATTCCCTGTGTCCTGTCCCTCCATCCCCTGTCCCCAGTCCCTTTCCAGCTCTCCTGCATCCCCTTTAGGCCATGGAAGGGGCTCTGAGATCTCCCTGGAGTTTTCTCAGTGCTGAGCTCCCCCAGCTCTGAGCTCCTCAAGAAGGTAGATGGCTCCGAGGATTCCCGAGCCAACCATCCCTTTTTCCTGCTCACCACGAGGATGGATTTGCAGCCCTGGGCAGTCACTGCCTCCTGCCTCTGCTTTAGTGCCAGTCATGAGCTGCTTTTTAAGGTTCTCACTGCGATTGTTGTTCAATTCCTCGCAGCCAACAGATGGGACCAAAAAATTACATTCTGTCTCCTTCCCTGGCACAGAGGCTCCTCTAGATCTTAAAACCCATTCTCTTTTTCTTATATTATCTTTAAATGTCCCTTTTGTCTTGCAGAAAGGGTTCCAGGCACATTTGCAGTCTGTGGAGTTGGGGTTTTGTTTTTTTAGCAAACATACCCTGCAGCAGTTCTGCTTTGTTGCAGAGGCTGAGGAATGCCTTTGTCCGGGATGTGGGATGTGGGATTCCAGCTAGATCCGTGCCATCCCTGGTCCTGGCAGACTGGGATCCAGGAGGTCACGCATCTGCCCAGCTGAGCTCGGGCCTGGCTGCTGCTTGGGCTCTCTCTAACTGAGACAGTCGGGGTTTTTCCAACTGATCTTCAGCCCTTTTTAACACTTCAGGGCTGGAATTCCTTTTGTCCTGAGCAGCTGTTCCCACTCCAGCCCGGGTTTAGGGTGTCCACGTTCTTTGTGACCGTGTTCTGCTCTTCATCTACCTCTGGAAATTCTCTCTGGGTCCCTCAGTGATCTTCAGCACCTGCATTTCTCCAGAAGAAATCGGGAGCTTCTCTCCTTTCCACACTTAATGTTGGTTCACCCCCAACGCCGCCTCCCAGTTTGCTTAACCACGGCTGGGAAAAGATTTTTATCAGGAGAGAAAACATCCAGCAGATTGCAAATGGCCCTGGATTACCCCATCCCAGTTTCAACATTTCTGCCCGAGCTGTAATTCCAGCCCTGTTTCCTTAGTTTCCGTGTTTTCTGGGTGAACTCTTACGCCAGAGCTGCTCAGGGCAGAGCAGCTGTCCTGCCACGCCGGCCAGGTCACCTCCCTTAATTGTCCACAGGAGCCCGGGGTAAGCAGGGGACGGCTGTTCCCCTGTCCCAGGAACGAGCACGTCCCTCCCAGCTCCAGGGAGTGCCTTTAATGCTCTCAAGACCTTCTAAGAGGGCTGCTCCTCGCTTCCGACGCTGTCCAAAATAGCTGCAAAAATTCATCTGCCTCTCTCGCCTCACAGGATTACGCGGCAGCGCACACATGAGGCTATCCTCAAGCTCTCCGAAGATCCTTGGAGGATCCTGGGTATCTTTGGAGGAGTTATTTGAAGAGCCCGGATTTCCCTGTTGGATTCTGGTTGGGTTTTTTCCCTCTTTCCTGCCCCTGAGCCCACGTGGTGTGATTGTGAAAGGTCCGGGCAGTGCAGGCACTCGGTGTCGACGCCCGAGAGACAAAAACTCCGTATTTCAGTGGGAAGGTGCCTTCTCTTGGAGAATATCCAAGTCCCCGTGGCTCTGTGTGTGCCTGCTGCGTTCAGGGTTGGATTTTGGGAGTTTTCCGCTGTTCTTTCCACCCTGGGCTGGGATCTCCTCCATTTCCTCTTGCTGTCTGTGGCAAGCCGGTGGAGATCCGTGCGTGTCCTCTTGCTCGTGTTGTGTCCTCCACATTCCTCCTGCTCTGAATTTACCGGATGGAGACAATTTTATCACTTTTCCCAGTCTTTATTCCTCTTTCCCTCTGGAAGCCCTCCCGAGGATGCTGCTGTCCCTGCGCTCAGGGAGGTGACCCTGCCCTCGCCGTGTGGATTTTCCAGGGAATCCTGTGGAGACCCCGGGACTGGGGAACACGCTGGGAGCTGCTGACCCCAAACTCGCCCCGCTCCTTGGGACCACTCTTGGGCTCGGTCAGCTCCATGGCAAGCTTTGAGACTTTCCTTAAGGGAATCAGCTCCAAAGGGATGGGAATATGGCAGTTTTTAGCTGAGAATTATAAATGAGCTCATTGAGGGAAGGCGGCTTCGGCCATCCCAGGGAAGGGAGGATTTCCCATCTCCACAACAAGGGAGGCCAAACTGTGTCGTGGAACTCCTCCAGTCCAAGGCAGGGACATTTTCCATCACATTCCACCTCAGCAGGCCTGGGAACGGGTTCTCACCTGGCAGAACACGACCCCAGTGACATTAAAACAGGGAGCCCAACCCACACAGGACTTGGCATTTTCCTTTTCCCTGGCAAATGGTTGCAAATTCTGATGCAAATGCCCATGCAAATGGTCATGCACAGCTATTCTTATCTCTGGGCCAAATCTCAACATCCCTTCTTTGGTAGAAAGTCGATTTTCCAAAAATAGTTTACGTCAGCCTCCAACTATTCGTGGCTCCAGCTCGAGTTCGTTAAACCCAGTTCCAGGAAGAGTTTTCCGAATTAGATCCGCAATGGGAGCAGGAGGGTGGGGCCCTTCTTTGCCTGTACCAGGGAGGACGTTTCCTCGGAGCGAGGGGTTGGGTGAAGCTGCTTCAGGCTCTTCTTTTGTGCTTTCCAGCACGTTTTAAAATGTGAACTTGAACTTGAGAGCTGCTGCCGTTCCTCTGGACAGGTGAGGCACAGCCAGGAACGGGAATGATGATGGCTGTTGATGAGCCACAACGCTCTGTGTGTTTTGGGAGCAGAATAGGCAGGTTTCTCCTGTCCCTCTTGGCCAGCTCATCCCTGTCCTTGTGCCATCCTGCTGTCCCAGCACTGCTCCATGGCCAGCTGGACAGGGGAGTGACCAGGCTGAGGTTTTGCTGGGTCACTTTTTTTGGCCATTTTTGCTCTCCAGACAGAGCAGTTTTCCCACCCTGCCTGCCCCGTGGCTCCACAAAGAGCTGAACTTGCAGGAAGCCGGGATTCTGCGGGAGGCAGGGATTCTGAGCTTGGCACTCAGCTTTAGAACACGTCTAAACCAGAAAAAGCCACCGAGTGTAAAAGCAACAGACAGGCAGGATCCCTCAGCAGCCCCAGACTATTTGTTGTTTTCAAAGACCTGCTTCCTTAGAAAGCTCCTTTTGAAGTAATTTGACGTGCCATTTCCAGCTCCCGTGTGATCTACCGCAGCTATTCCCCCTTTATCTGCCTCCCAGTGCTCCGGCATGTCTCCATAAACCCGCCTGGCAGTGCCTCTGCCCGTGCAAGGGACCTGCATTAGCGTGGGATTTAAACCTAATGCCAGAGGAGCTTACAAACTCTCCCATTTGAGCTTCTCGTGGACTCCACGCTGCAGCTTCTGTCTCACAAAAATAGCAGGTGGCTGAGTTTGAAGGATTGGTCAGGTGTGGATGCCTCACACGGAAAATCCCTCTGGCCGGCAGGAGATGGAGGATAAGGGATTCATCCCTGTCCCCGGTGAAATCAATGGCAGCTTTGCTGTTGAGGCAGGTCAGGTGTCAGTCTCAGTTGTTGGCTCTTCCCCGGGATTTGATCCTTTGTGCTCTCACCATTAAAGCATCTCTCTTCCTGTCTCCTTCCCACGGGCTCTCATCCATCCTGATTTGAAGTCCCCTCCGTTAAGTGGCTGGAACGCCAGCGCTCCGCTTCCCCGGCGGAGAGGACACTCCATAAATCTCCCATTAGTCATGGATGTGGCCAGCCATCCCAGGGATGGGCTGCTGTGCCTCAGAGGTTATCAAACCGTGGCAGCCCCGGCGTTTGCCTGTCCTTTCCCAGAGCTCAGCTTCCCAACAGCATCCAGGGCTCATTTCCCGTGAGCTGAGGCGGCCACACTTCACTCAGGGGCACAAGAGCGGCCACGTGGTGCTCAGTCCTTGTTCCCTGGCTGCTGTGGCTGGAGCTGGGCTCCCTTTCCAGCAGCTCTGAGCAGGACAAGAAGCTTCCAGCAGGCAGGAATGGGGGAAGTTTATGTGTCCATGGCTGGAAGGCTCCGTTTTCCCAGGACAGACATGCAGGGACATTGTCCCCTGTTGTCCCCAGCGGGCTTAAGGAGAGGGGGCTGTGCCTCTGCACAGGGTACAAGGTTCCCAAATGATCCCTGTGGGGCATTTCAGCTTCAATCCTCGTGGAAAAGGAGGGCTGAGCCTCACTGGTGGGAGCACAGAACCTCCCAGGGTCTGATGGATACCGTCTCCTACCTGGATGCTCCTTCCAGGGCTGTGTCCCTGAAAACAAACAGCCAGATCTCATTCCTGGGCTTGGGGGACAAGAACAGGGAAGGATCCCTCCAAAGCGCTCTGTGCCAGGGCTCTTGTCTGTCAGGGAGCTGCTCCGATCCAGGAGGAACCAGGCTCACGCCAGAATGAGCTGGAGGATGAGGACTCTGCTCGTGGCAGCTCTTGGACATACTTGGATTTACGCTTGGCACCTTTACTCCAGCATGAGACCGGCGCTGTCGGGCTAAAATAATGCCACTTTTCCAGTAATTTGGAGTAAACTGGCAGGGATGCTGAATCGGGGGGATAAATCAGCTCGGGTGGCCTGTGGGTGAAACATGTGGCTCTGGTGTAGTCTGGGTTCCGTTGTTATTCAGATATAAAATGTTCTCCCACAGATGGACACAAGCCCTCTGGACACGGAGCGTGGGAGAGGCTGGGGAAGGGATCCAGCAGGGAAGAGCAGGGCACTGGAATGCACAGGTTCTCCGTCAGCTGTGTGTGTCCGGCTCGGAACAACCTGCCTGGATGTGAGGAGGCAGCAGGAAAAGGAGGAGGGGGTCAGGACGTGATCCGTGCTCGGGGATGTCGGAATGGCTGTCGCGTTGTTTTATCACTGCCGAGGAAAGAGAAAATGGAGCAGGGAATGCAAAATGACAGAGAGTGAGGAGATGTGATATTTGCCTGATGTATTTTGCTGGTAATTAGTGTAATGCCAATTAGACAGAAGTAATCTTTTTTTTTTTTTTCCCTCCCCTTTCTTCAGCTGTGTAAATTATTGCTGGAATATCTGCCAGCTCAAACCGAGATATTAAACTCGGAGCGATGTGGAGATCTCTGCTCCTTGAGGATCTCTAGATGAAATTACCCAGACAGCAGGGATCCTGACAAAAGTAAGGCTGACTCTATCCGGAAAGAAAACGAATCAAAGCTAAAGGAATTTTTGTATTCCACGTCTGGCGTCTTGCTGCTTATTAGCCACACAGGAAGGGGCCCCCACAGAGATGCAGCAACATCAGGGAGAAAAGGCAAATATCTCGCCTTTCCTGCAAACAATGCCACTTGCGGGCTATTGTTCCCCTATCAGCCTCCCCGAGGAGCAGATCCCGTGCTCGGGCTGCAGGTAAAGCCAGCCGCCCCCGCACATTCCGTCTGTCATTCCCGGAGCCCCGTTCCCTCCCCGTGCTAACCCGCGCCGGGACAGCAGCGCCGGGTTTGTTTTGCCTCCAGGTCCCCCGGGACACGGAGCTCTTTAATGATGATGAACGGCTTCCTTCAAAGGGTCAATTGCTGGCCTGCACCTCTCCCATCGTGGATCCCTCGGAGCTCTCCACCTGCACACGGAGTTCCCCTCGCACGAGGAGCAGGCCTGCTCTTGCCATCTCCTCCCTTTGGAGAAATAACCGCTAAAAATGATGCCCTTGGACCGATTCTGGAAATTCTCATCCATCTCTGCTGGACCGTGAAATCCAAATCTCCTTGTGATCGCCCTGCTGCTCCCTGGTGCTGTGCTCTGGGGGTTGCAGAGCTGGCAAATCCCCTTTGCCAACCTGCCTCTGATGTCGGGGGGGATGATGTATCCCGCTCGTCCCGCCTGGATTTTAGGATTTTGTAATCCTGGCTGGCTCTTTAAAGCGTGTTTTATTCATGGCAGCCTTTAGGACTGCCTCTGGCAGGCCTCCCTCGAGTGGTGCAAACTTTATTGCGTCTCTCCTCCAGCAGTCTGTAAACTGCAGCACCCAGGGGTAGCTGGAGGTTGATATTCCCTATCGGAAGCGATTATCCGTCTTTTCCCTGCTTTCCCGCAAGGGCTTCTTGCTGCCATCTTAATAACAAACACAGGGCACAGCAATATTCATCAGGATTGGGGGTTTTTTCCCAAATGAGCCATAACCAGGCTGCCCCGTTCCTAAACCTCCCTGCATCCTGTGTTCACTCCTTCAGCCGGGTGCTTCAGTGCTGATCCCTCCTGCTTTTCCAGGAGAAGGGGATTTATCCCCAGTCCTGGCTGTTAGGGCAGCAGATCCTTTCGGTGCTCGGTGGGGAATCACAGCAGGAGGGCAAATGGTCCAATTCAAGCGCCAGGGTTGATTTCCTGGGGTGATTTTTGCCCGCACCACAGGAGGATGTGCCCGGCGCTGCTCCTGTCGCGTGCCAGCCACAAAACCTCTCCCCGCGGTGCTCCCGCTGCAGATTTTCAGCCTGGGAGTCTGTGGGCGTTGGAGGAGTCAATAAGGAGCGTTTTCAGCTGCTTTGTGGCACGGCTGCACTGCAGAGAAAGGGGCTGGGCAGTCCAGGGGTTCAGGATCTCCGAGCAATCGGCAGAGAATCGGCCTCATTTGGTGTGGGATCATTCCCGCAAAGTTTCCCGGCTGTATCCCTGCTCTAACGCTCACAGGGCTGCTGTGTGTTGGATTTCAGGTGGGTTTGGTTCCCTGGGGCTGACTTTGGGATCCAGGGCTGGGCTTGGGAACCATCAGGGACAGACATTTCCCCCTCAGCGCAGCCCAAGAGCCTCGCCCTGCATTTAGTGCCCGACCCCTGAGCCTTCAAACAGCCGCCAAAAATTCCGGCAGGGATCTGCCTCTGCCCCCTCGGTGCCTGCAGGACAGCTCAGGCAGGGTCAGGACAGGCTGTAAAGGAGCTGGAATGACGTGAGAGTGCTCCCTTTCCTCGGAAGCAGCCCAGGAGAGATCTGTAGCAAGGAAACAAAGCGTCCGCATGCAAATCCACACTGTCATTTCCTCTCCCAGTTTCCTTGGGGTTTGGCTTGACTCTCTTCCAAGGGCTCTTCCTTCTCCCTGCTCTGCTTCCCTCCAAGTGGTCTCGGCTCCCTTTGTTTGCAGAGCCCCTCATTGAGAGGAGCCCTTTTCATAAACTTGTGATTTCTTTTGTCCCTTAAACACCTCCGTGACTTCAAAGGCCGGGAGCAGCACTTGGCTCTGCAGCTCCCAGCCCCCCTGCACCAACAATTTCCCCCCATCCATTGTCCTGCCAGGGGAGGATTATTAAATTGTTGATGGAGCTGAACAATGGTTTTGTTCAAAGGCAGACATGCGAACGCCGCTCCTTTTCTCCTTGACACAAGAGCTTTAATACCCGGGAACAATGAGAGGCAGCCACCATGGAGCAAACACAGAGAGGGCTCGCAAAGCCGGGCCGGCATTCCCAAATCCCTGTGCACATGAACTGGTGCTCCTTGGAGTGCTCCCCGTGGCTGTAAGTGAGGTGAGAGAACAGAAAATTAATTAAAAATAATTCAAATATTGCCCGTTAATACTGGCTTGGGTGGTTAGGACGTGAGCAGGGGGTGGGAGAGGACCACCCTTTGCACAGAATCATGGAATTAAGGTGGAGAAAAACCTCTGAGATCACCAAGTCCAACCATTCCCTCAGTACCGCCAAGGCCACCACTAAGCCGTGTCCCCAAGTGCCACATCCACATAGCTTTGAACTCCCTCCAGGGTGACTCCACCATTTCCCTGGGCAGCTTTGCCAGGGCTTGACCATCCATCAGTGAAGAAATTTTCCCTGATGTCCATCTCGAGCCTCTGCTGGCGCAACTTGAGGCCACTCATCCTGTCCCTTGTCCCCTGGGAGCAGAGCCTGACCCCGCCCCAGCTGCCCCCTCCTGTCAGGGAGTTGTGCAGAGCCACAGGGTCCCCCCCAAGCCTCCTTTTCCGCAGGCTGAGCCCCTTTCCCAGCTCCTCCCCGGGCTGGTGCTCCCGTTCCCAGCGCAGCGCTGGCACCGCGCTGCTCCCGTGGCTCCGTTCCTCACGCTCAGATTGTGCCAGGCACACACGCACAGCTCCAGCCGGGCTGTGCCTCCGGAGCAGCTCCTGGAGCCTGGAATGAGGATCATTCCCTGCACTGCGCAGCCTCGGGCTCTGACATTTTGTGTTGTGCAGGCTCCTTTCCGATCTCTTATCACCTCAGCGGCTTTCTGACGCCGCGGCGTCAATTTTCCATGCTGGGTTTCCCTCAGGTTGATTTCTTTTTTCTGCTTTTCCTAAGTTTTAGCAGAGCTGTTCCAGCTGGTTTTGGAGAACAAGCCGTGCTGCCTCAGCCCCGCTAACAGAGTGATTATGAAAATTTCCTTTCAGGATCCATTAGCTTAACCACGCTTTGGGAGAGAGGTGTGGAGCTTGGCACGGGAGCTGCCAGCAGCGGTCGGGGGCTGCTTGTCCCGAAATGTGCACTGAATGTACTCCAGAACACATCCCTGGGTAGCCGCGCCCACGCTGCCGTGTGCGGCCTTCAGACAACAGCATTCCCAGGGTTTATCCATCGGGGGAATGGATTCCAGCTGGCAGAGAGTAGGTTTAGATTGGATATTAGGAAAAAGTCCTTCCCTGTGAGGGGGGTGAGGCCCTGAGGGTGCCCAGACCAGCTGTGGCTGCTCCATCCCTGGCAGTGCCCAAGGCCAGGCTGGACGGGGCTTGGAGCAGCCTGAGACAGTGGAAGGTGTCCCTGCCCATGGCTGGGAACAGGATGAGCTTTAAGGCTCCTTCCAACCCAAACCAGTCTGTGATTCCATGATTCTGTGACCCATGTCCTCCTCTGGAGAACAGGAAGGGTTTGCTGCCACTGCTCCATGGGCATCCATCCTGCTCCTTGATGAATGCCCATCCAGCTGCTTGGTGGCATCCCTCCTGGACAATTCCCAGCGCTCTGTGGTCCCCAGTTTTCTTTGGGATGCTGGGCCCAGCATGGCAGGGATTGTCCTTTTCCTCTGGGAGGGTTGAGCATGGCTGGCTCTGCTCTGCGGCTCTGGGGCCAGGGTGCACCTGAGGGTGCCTTGCTGGGAGCCCAGGTGTGCCCAGGGGTGCCCAGGTGGGCAAGGAGGCCATGGGCACCTGGCCTGGACCAAAACCAGGGTGGCAGCAGGACCAGGGCAGTGCCCGTCCCCTGTGCTGGCACTTCTGGGGCACCTCCAGGGCTGTGTCCAGTTCTGGGCCCCCATGGCCAGAGGGACCTTGAGGGGCTGGAGCGTGTCCAGGGCAGGGAACGGAGCTGGGAAGGGGNCTCCAGGGAACAGGGACAGGAGGAGAGGGAACGGCCTCAGGCTGGGCCAGGGGAGGGGCAGGTTGGACACCAGCAGGAATTTCCCCATGGAAAGGGGGGTCAGGGAGGTTTGGAGTCCCCATCCCTGGGGGTGTCCAGGGAAGGGCTGGAGGTGACACTCAGAGCTCTGGGCTGGGGACAAGGAGGGCATCGGGCACAGCTTGGATTTGATGACCTTGGAAGGGCTTTTCCAACGTTAATGACTCTGGGATTCTGCGGGAGAGCTCCTTTGGCGCTACTCTGGGGCTGCTTTGGGAGTGCTGGCACACGGAGCCAGCCCGAAGTGCCTCCCACCAAGGCACTTCCTTGGCTCATTCCCAGGCTGTGACATCTCCTATCTCCACCTGGAGCAGAGCTGTCCCCACGTCCCCGCACGCACGGCACAGGGGTGCCACACTGGGGTCCCTCGCTGCATTCCCAGCCCCCTGAGCCACCGGCACAAAGGGACTTTTCCTTCTTCTCCCTTTCCTTGTCCTTCCTGGGGCCTGTTCCCTCCCTTCTCCTGCTCTTCCTGGCGAGCTGGCAGCAGCTGCCTCAAGCTCCAGTGCCCTCCGTGATGAGCTGCTGCCAGCCAGGGAAGCACGGCTGCAGCTTTAATTAAATGATAAGGGCAGAGCCCCGGAAGTGGGGAGATAAGTGCCGCGGTGTCTGCCACCACGCTCGCCCAGGCTCTTTCTAATTAGCTTCGAGAAGCTCTGGATTGGCAGGTTAACCCTTGGAGGTGCGGGATGAGCGCTGGGACGTGGCGGGAGGAGGGTGCCCAGGCCAGCCCCAGGGTTTGGGGTAACAGTCCCATGGTTTGGGTGGGATGGGGCTGGAGGGGACCCTCTGTGCTCCCTGTAGCCTGGGGCGGAGGGGACAGGCCAGGGAGGAGCAGAGCTGGCCTTTCACAGGCTCAGGCACAAGGCAAAGCTCCCGGATTACCTGCTCGGGTTGCTTTGCTGCTGTGACATCCCGCTGCCCCACAGGGAGCCATCCTGCCATGGCTCAGGTCTCCAGCCCCTCTGGAACCACGATGTGCCCAGTGATGCTCTGAGAGCTGGGGACTTGGGGACATGGGGTGACACGACCACTGTGTGTCACCAACCTGTGATGTTATGGACTGGCAGCTCCCCCCCCGCCTCCCCTGGGACCTGGTGCCACCAGGGCCACCACTTGTCCCTCACCCAGGTCCAGCCGAGAGTGAAGTGCAACTGGACAGCTGGGAAGGGCACCTGGGCTGTGGGCACCACGTCACCAGGTCAGTGGGTGGCCAGAGTGGCACTGGTGACACTGCTCCTGGTGGCCTGGCCCCTTGTGGTCACATCAGAGGGCACCACAGGGAACCCGGAGAGTGCCAGGGAGCTCTGGGATGGCCATTCCCATGTTCCCAGGGAGCTCTGGGATGGCCATTCCCATGTTCCCAGGGAGCTCTGGGATGGCCATTCCCGTGTCCCCAGGGAGCTCTGGGATGGCCATTCCCGTGTCCCCAGGGAGCTCTGGGATGGCCATTCCCGTGTCCCCAGGGAGCTCTGGGATGGCCATTCCCATGTCCCCAGGGAGCTCTGGGATGGCCATTCCCATGTCCCCAGGGAGCTCTGGGATGGCCATTCCCGTGTCCCCAGGGAGCTCTGGGATGGCCATTCCCGTGTCCCCAGGGAGCTCTGGGATGGCCATTCCCATGTCCCCAGGGAGCTCTGGGATGGCCATTCCCGTGTCCCCAGGGAGCTCTGGGATGGCCATTCCCGTGTCCCCAGGGAGCTCTGGGATGGCCATTCCCATGTCCCCAGGGAGCTCTGGGATGGCCATTCCCGTGTCCCCAGGGAGCTCTGGGATGGCCATTCCCGTGTCCCCAGGGAGCTCTGGGATGGCCATTCCCATGTCCCCAGGGAGCTCTGGGATGGCCATTCCCGTGTCCCCAGGGAGCTCTGGGATGGCCATTCCCGTGTCCCCAGGGAGCTCTGGGATGGCCATTCCCATGTCCCCAGGGAGCTCTGGGATGGCCATTCCCGTGTCCCCAGGGAGCTCTGGGATGGCCATTCCCGTGTCCCCAGGGAGCTCTGGGATGGCCATTCCCATGTCCCCAGGGAGCTCTGGGATGGCCATTCCCGTGTTCCCAGGGAGCTCTGGGATGGCCATTCCCGTGTCCCCAGGGAGCTCTGGGATGGCCATTCCCATGTCCCCAGGGAGCTCTGGGATGGCCATTCCCGTGTTCCCAGGGAGCTCTGGGATGGCCATTCCCATGTCCCCAGGGAGCTCTGGGATGGCTATTCCCGTGTCCCCAGGGATCCCCTGCTGGAGGCGGGGACAGATCACCCCCACAGACTCCCAGGGGCGGAATCCCGCGCATCCATCAGCGGAGCCGAGGTGGGAATTCGTGGGAGCAATTGCGGAGGAATGTGGGCAGCAGGAATGCGCATCCAAGGCACGCATGAGCTGGCAGCCCCCGGGGATGGCAGGTGGAGCCTCGCTCCCGTGGGATTTACATAACCATCATTAGGCCGTGCTGGAGCCAGGAGAGCCCTGTGCTCCCACCTGTCCCTGCTCCTGGGGCACGGAAGGAACGAGGGCAGCTCCTGCTGCCCGCAATTCCGTGTTTTTAGGACCTTTGTGTGCTCCTAAAGGAGCCTCAGGCATTGCTGCTCACCTGGGTGCTGCAGGAGATGCCAGGAGAGTTTGGTTATTCCATGGATTGGCTCGGACTCCCCAACCTTTCTGGTGGATATCTGTGGAATGTCTCTTGTCTGTAGGATAGTGCTGGGCTATTAATGGATCTGGGATTTTGTTCTGGAGCTGGATTGGTTTGCTCCATGCAAGGTGAGTGCCCAGCAGTGCTCATTCCTTGCCTTTGCTTTTGGCCGCTGTGAGTTTTAGCTGCAAGGACCCGATTTTCCATAGAGGGCAGGTGCCAGGTACCAAATACTTTGAGAAGTGCCACTGAAATGAGCCCAGATGTTTTATTTCCAGGAGGAGGAGAGGAAATCACTGGGTTTTTTCCTCATTAGGAGAGCAACCCCCCCATCCTCCAGGCCCTTTTTAGAGGAGGAGTTTTCTGTCATCTCTTGACCCTTTCCTTGCACCTTCCCTGATTTCTGCAGCCTCTGGGGCAGAGTCTCAGTGACAAAGCAGCTTCTTCCCGGTTATCTCTCCCAGGTGGTTCTGTCCTCTCCCTGGAAGCCGCAAAGGGACCCCAGGGGAAATATTTCCCACCGGGATTGCGGCTCTGGTCTGCATCACAAAGCACTTTCAGGAGGAGAATTAAGGCAGCCTGGACAATCCTAATTTTGGCATTTCCTAACCTCTGAACCCTGTAATCCTATTAAGGTGCTTCTTAACACAATTATTCAGCAGTTTAATGTGATAATTCTGCTTTTTATAGTCCGGCAAAGGTCAAAGCCCCTCTGTGCCAGGGTAGGAGATCACGAGGGTGGCACCACGAGCACAAAATCTGTTTGGGGGGGGGTTGGATTTGTTTCGCTGGGTGCCACAGGGAAGCTGTGGGGTGATGGGGGTTTTGGGAGCCCTGAGTGTGTCACTGAGCCCTGCAGGGACACGCTCAGTGTCTGGGAACATCCGCCTGGGTGCTCTGCCTGCCCTCGCTGTGGCCACTGTCACACAGTGCCCGTGGTGTGACTGCAGCAGGGAGGGGGCTCCTCCAGCTCCGGCTCCGGCACACGCGGGAAGAACACATCCCCTGGGAGCTGGGAGAAGGAAGAACAGATCCCCTGGGAGCTGGGTGAGGGGAAAACACATCCCCTGGGAGTGGGGAAATGGAAAAACACATCCCCTGGGAGCTGGGAAAGGGAAAACACATCCCCTGGGAGTGGGGAAATGGAAAAACACATCCCCTGGGAGCTGGGAAAGGGAAAACACATCCCCTGGGAGCGGGGAGAAGGAAGAACGCATCCCCTGGGAGCTGGGAGAAGGAAGAACACATCCCCTGGGAGCCGGGCAAAGCGCCTCAGCCCCACCTGTGCCGGCCATGCTGAGCCTGGTGGGTGCATCTGTCCCCATCCATTCCCGGGTGGTGCTGGGATCCCCTCGGCAGGAGCTGGGAAGCCGTTTGCAGCTCGGGAGTGTTGGAATGTCCTCCGGGGGCCGGGGGATGATCCGGGGGCTGACAGCCCGGTAACTTCGGGGCGAGCTGTGTGTGCTGCCTGGAGCTGGAGCTGTCCAGCACGAGGGCAGAGCCAGCGGCGCCGGAGGGGCCGAGGAGATGCTCTGTGTGTGTGTGTGTTCCGTCTCCTGGCTCCAGAGCCCAGCAGAAACCCGTCTGTGCGCTGGGCGACGCCTTTTCCTGGTCTTAAAATTAAGAACTAAACACGGTTAAGAGGGAAAAAGGGTTTTACCTCGGTGTTT
>VXBT01001434.1:13283-26605 GCA_013400235.1 Oriolus oriolus | reverse complement strand
GTTAAAGGCCACAATGAGGTCTCCCCTCAGTCTCCTCCAGGCTGAACAGACCAACTTACCTCAGTCACTCCTCACACAGCTTTCTCTCCTGACTCTTCACCATCTTTGTGGCCCTCCTTTGGACACTCTCTTACCGGTTAATGTCTTTGTTATATTGTGGCTCCCAGGACTCAAGGTGAGGCCGCCCCAGTGCAGAGCAGAGCAGAGCAGGACAATCCCCTCCCTTGCCCAGCTGGTGATGCTGTGCCTGATGCCCCCCAGGACAGGGCTGGCCCTCCTGGCTGCCAGGGCACTGCTGACTCGTGTTCAACTTCTCATCATCCCAGGGCTCCCAGGTCCCTTTCTGTGGCACAGCTTTCTAGCCTCCTGTTCCCCAGTCTATACACACATCCAGGGTTGGATTCTGTCCCAAGTGCAGAATTTAAATCAAAACCTGAAAAGATAGTGGAGCTATTATTGGTGTAGCATCACTGTGTCTTCCTGGAATTCCAGTTTATCTGTGGCCATGGTGGATCATTTAAATACTTTCTCATCCTTCACATGAAGAAGAAATTAAAATTTGCTCAAGTCTTAACATAAATACTGATATTTGATGCAGTTATAAAGGCCAGATTGATAGATGCTCAGGTGGTAGACCTTGGATTTGGAAAATTCAGGAGTACGGGGTTGTTGCTGTTTAACCCCAGCCAGCAACTAAGTACTATGGAGCCTCTTGCTTACTTCCCAGCCACCCTGGTGGGGAGGAGAATCAGAAAAGTGAAACTCCTGGACTGAGATAGGAGCAGTTCATAGTTAAAAGAAAATAAAGTATAATAATATGAATTATAGCAGTAATACCAATAAAAGTAATAGTAGTAATGAAGGGAATAGGGGGAATAAAACCCAAGAGAAGAAAGCAATGCACAACACAATTGCTTATCCCCTACTGACTAATGTCCAGCGTGTTCTCCAGAAACAATCAGCCGCTCCTGGCCAACTACCCCTAATTTATACACTGGGCATGATGTTTTATGTCGTGGAATATCCCTTTGGCCGGTTTGGGTCAGCTCTCCTGACCATGCTCTCACCCAGCTTCTTGTGCACCTGCTCACTGTCAGAATACAAGAAACTGAAAAGTTCTTGTAGTGAGTCCTACTGAGGAACAGCTAAAGTGTCTGTGTGTTACCAGCATAATTCTCACACTAAATCCAAAACACAGAACTGAACCAGCTACTAAGGAGAAAATTAACTCTACCCCAGCAAAAACCAGGACAGGCATGTAGAACTTGATAATATTTACTGTTGTGACAGTATAATCAGTAAAGTTCCTTCAATTGACTAGATAAGAAGGGGAATAGATTACTGTCTTTATTAGTTCATAAATAATAATTTTGATAAAACATACTTGAAATCTTGTTTCATACTTAATCAAAGAGCAAAAGAGTTAAGTGCCCTTTAAGCCTGTAAATAATGTATTAGAAGCATTCTTGTTCCTTTCAGTGTTGTTGCTGCATAAAATTTCCTGCTATCCTACTCATTTAAAATTCTTTGTGTGCACTACCCAGTAATAATACCATGATTTACTGAGAGAAGCATTAGATTATGCAAATACTAATGCAGGAAATTTCTCTGGATGTTACAGGACCTTTACAATTTGTGCTTTCTGCTACTGGTGGTATTAGGGCCTAAGGTTATAAACCTGCATGCAATGCAAACCTAATTTGTTATTTATTTAAGTGATTGTACTAGTCCGTCTGTTTAGGAGCCTGAAATAAATCTGGAATGTGGTGATACTAGTCTTCTTTGTGTGTGTGTGTGCACGCTCTGTACCTCACCTGAGCCACTGTGTGTATATTCAGTTTTAAATTAACACCCTAATATTGGCTTGTCTTTCACATCTAAGATAATATTAGCATTCTTGGTTCAGTGCTGGAGAGGAGCATAGTTGTGCTTTTAATCTCAAATTGGCTGATTAAAATGCTGATGGAGAGATAGGGGCATTGAGTAATGTTTGGACAGAGGAGTGTGCAAATGTGATAGTTTCGTTCAATTAACCTTGTATTAATGGTTTTGGTTTCTGTTAAAAAAGGTGAAGAATCTTTTAAGTATTGTGAGTTTCATCGTCGTGATATTCATACTGTGTCTTACTCTAATGAGGCAGGACACGGATGGGAGATGCTTGGGTAGTTAGGAATGATTTGTTAACTTTAAATTGCCTTCAAGCAGCATGAATATTACCGAGTGTGGCTGGCGCAGATAAAGGCAATTTTAGCTGTTTGGGTTCAGAGCAGATCACAGTGCCTGTGAGTTCAGGTCAGTCTTCTAGGCAGCCATATGGAAGTGAACTCTTGCAATTACAGCTGGTTTGGAATTCAAATGTAGTGCACTGTGTTACACCATATTCAAGTGGTGCAGAACAGCAAAAGAAAGGGAATTGCTGTGCATGGATGAGTTCGCCGTTGAGAATTGATTGGGGGTGGTGTGTTCTTTTCACATTTGCTGGTATTTCTAATTACTTTTGTCTTCAATATCTGCCCCAGTTAACTCTTCTTCATCTAGATACTGGTTTGAAAAGTATTGAATCTTTCAGAGATGTTAGGACTGTAATTCACACAGGCATACCAGACCAAGTTTAAGGTATCACTAAATATGATTCAGTCTTGTGTTGGTAAAAAAAAGATGGTGAGGACAACAGTGGGTAGGATTTTCTTCTAAAGACACTATGTACTACTAGACTTAAACTCATGTTAAGGAAAACATTTATTCACCTTACAGTACATGCACCTTATCCTAAAATGCTTGGGCAGTGCAAGTAATCATAGTTTTACCACAGGATGAAGCTAAAAACTCAGAATGCTTGCTCCGAGTGCTTTAGGCCCATGCTCTCTTTGAGTTCCATCACATCTTGATGCATACACATTCTTAGCAGAAGAGACTTCACTGAATATGACATGAATATGACAGAGCTGTGGGGAGATGATGGGCTATAATGGGGAGACAGAGAAGGTGATAATTGAGGAGGAAAGGTGCTTTGAGTCAGAGAAGCCTTTCTCTTGAGGAGGGAAGTCTGCCAACTAGTTGAAATTTGCAGCAGGTGTGTGTCTTTAGGAGCTGAGCACTTGGGGAAGGTTTTCTGTTAATGGTATAGTTATGTTCTTTGTAGTTGTATCCTCAGAATGGATTGATGGTTATAGGCTTAACTCTGGGGTGTTAAATTATATGTAAAATTTTGTCTGCTACTAAAATGCAACAATGGTAGCTTAAAGCATAGGTACATTATTGGTGCTAGAAAAGCAAAGTAGTAGCTTAAGGCAGGAAATACAGAATGTTTAACAATTTAGTACAATTTTCCATACTAGTGAAGTTTCTTTCCTTTTATGGAGAAATTGCCAGTTTTAGCATTTTTTCTGTTTAGCATCTTCGTTAATGGTCCAGATGTTAGGGCAGTGTGTACTCTCAGCAAGTTTGCTCATGTCAGAAAATGATGAGGAGTGACTTATGTGCCAGAGGGTTACAGTGACATCCATAGGGACTTCAAAGGTGTGGAGAAAAGGGCTGCCAAGAATCTCAGGAAGTTCAACAAGGGGAAGTGCAAAGTTCAGTCTGAAAGAACAACCCCATGCACCAGTATATGCTGTGGGCCACCCAGCTGGAAAGGAAGAGGACCTGGGGGTCCTGGTGGACACCAGACTTGAGCGTGAGCCAGCAGTGGGTCCTTGCAGCAGAGAAGGGGAATGGCATCATGGCATCCTGGGATGCATTAGGCAAAGTATTAGCAGGTGATCATTGCCCTCTTATACAGTGCCAGTGAGGCCACACCTGGAATCCTGTGTCTGTTTCTGGGCTTCAGTACAGGAGAGATATGGACATACTGGAGAGAGCCCAAGAAGAGGCCCACCAAAGCTGCTGAAGAGTCTGCAGCATTTCTCTAATGAGAAAAGGCTGGGAGAACTGAGACTGTTCAGCCTGGAGGAGGGTGAGGGGGATCTTCTTAATGAGTATAAATACATGAAGGAAGGATGCAGAGAGGACAGAGTCAGGCTTTTTTTCAGTGGCGCTCAGTGCCAGGACCAGGGGCGGTGGGCACAAACTGAAGCACAGGAGGTTCCCTCTGAATGTGAAGAAGAACTTCTTTAATACGAGAATGACTGAGTCCTGGCATACGTGGCCCTAGGTAAGTTGTGGAGTCTCCATCCTCAGGGATACTCAGTTGTCTGGATACAGTCCTGGGTGTCTGGCTGCAGGTGACATTGCCTACGTGGGATTGGACCCCTGATGGACCTCCAGAGGTCCCTTCCAATCTCAGCCATTCTTTGATTTTGTGATTTTGACAGGGATAATGTTAGTAGTTGCTCCTTTTTTAAGCAGATGTAACCTCTCAAGCTCAGTTCTTTTTATTTTGCATGTTACCATTCAAGGCTGTTGAACAGACTTGAAAAAAATCAACTTTTTAAAGAAAGCAGTATAGGCAATGGACTGTCTGTGCATGTAGCTGAGCAAAGAGAGCTTGACACAGAGCATATATTACACCACTGTTACAGACATCTGCAGTATGTACAGTGAACAAAACATGGTAGAATTTGATTGGATTTAAATCAGGTTGTGAGACTAAATGCCGAGATAATCAAGGAAGAAAAGGGTGTTTTGAAAATATGAGGCTGTTCATCTTTGAGGTGAGTTAGTGATAAGTATATGGTTTAGCTATCTGGTGGCAGTCACTAAAGTGAAATGGCATGATGCAAAGAAGTTTTTAGAACAAGGAAAAGGAAGGGAAAACTGTAAATGGTGACAAAACCCTGTGTTTTTTAGACATTATGTAGTTAAACCATGGAATGCATTACTGCTGAAATTTAGGAGAATTCAGGAGTGGATAGCACATTTGCATGCCTTCAGGCCTCTCTGGATTCCTAGTTTTGCTTTACGAACAGTGTTCTGTTTACAAAATCGTGAGAATAGGAAAAAAATAATTTTCCTTAAAGTTCTAAGAAGTTATATTCAAATATTGAAAATTTTATGCCTATAGTGAGTGACAGGCTCTAGAAGGCAGAGTCACTCCTAAAGTACAATGTACTGTGGTCTGATATTTCATTTCAGCATTTTATGCTGTTTATTGTCAAGTGTGTTTAGGAGAATAAAGCTCACCTATTTTTTTTTCCATTAATTCTAATTTTGTTTTTGCTTTGCTCTGTCCATGTTCCATTAGCACATCTGAAACTTCATCTGACCAATTATTCAGGAGTGCCTCTTCCTAGGTTAGGATCTGAAGCAGTAGCAGATTGCACTGCTTCTAACAGTTTTTATAGAATTAAATCATACTTGTTTCAATCATTATGTTCCTGAAAGAACTGCAAAGCTGTGTTTTTTCCTATGCTGTTATTAATAGAATAATCTGTGAAACTTCGAGAAACCTGGCAATTAGGTGTCACCAAATATGGTTTCCTTAATGATAAAATGTTCCAATGTTCTTGAAAGGTACAAATCAAAAAATACATCCTAATTAGTGGAAGGTTTCATTCAAGATACTCATATTTTAAAAACTATTTTAAGAATAGCTTAGATGTTGTGCTAAGCTAGCATGGAAATCGCTTATTTAAATGAAAAAAAACCTGCAAGAAAGATGTTTTAGCAGTTGTAATTTCTGAGGAGTGTTGTCTTTTGGGTAGAGCCATGCTTGGTTTTAAGCCAGATCCTAACTCTCTATCAAAACAGCACTCTTCAGAAAACTGAAGCTGAAAAATTGAAGATGTTCTTTGCCTCTTGGAGGAGAATTTTCAGTGTTCAGCAACCTAAATAGAGCTGGAATAGTAGCAGCATTTGTGTGCATGTGTTGGGTCGTTAGTACAGCAGCATGCTGAAGCTGAGCAGGTTATACGCACATGAGAAACAATTAATTTCTTCTTTTTTTTTTTTTTTCAAATAAATGAATTGAGTGTGGTGAAAAGCAATGCTTATAGAGAACCTTTTATGTGCTTCCTATATATGTACCTTTAATGTGCTATCTATCTTGGAAGTAGACTGCCTTTTCCTGAAAATGTATTATTCCTCTGACAGTAACTGCTATTATGGATTATCACGTTTCTTATAGCATGACTTACTTAGCACATACCTTAATGTGGAGAATAAAGTATCTCACAATCTTTAGTTATCTGCCAAAATAGATAGTATTACATCAAAATGTTGTGTTTTCTTTATATTGCTAACATTAAAAAATAAATAAAGCTTTGTACTTCCCATTTAGTTTTTAACAAAAAAATCCTCTACACTTTTTTCTAGAAAAGGGCAGTAGCTGGAAATGAAAAAAGACATGACATAAGTGTATTGCAGAAGAGAATTCAATATTTGTTTCAGAATTACTCTTAATACTGTGTCATTCTTTGGTAATCCAGATCTTCTTTCAGTGTTGCTGTCTGGAAGTAACTAACAAGGGTTCTCCTGTATTCCATCTAACAAGTTCTCATCTTAGCTTTTTTTGTGGAATAATGTTGCTTATTTGCAAATCTACCTTATATGGCTATTTAAGTTAGACAAACATGTGGTTTCAGAGCTGGAGAACAATGTTTTGCCAAGTGGACACCTGTATCTCATTAATTGCTGTTGACCAGCAATTTCTGCTCTCCACAACCTCTGACTAAGTGTGCTGCCAGCTTTTTTTTTTTATTTTTCTGCTTTGAAAGTCCGTGTTTCTTTTCTTATGTCAGAAACACTACAATTTCCTTGCTGAAGGTCTTTGAGCAGTTCAGAAAAGGTTATTAATTGCTGCCTGAATATTCTTCTTTTTGACAAGAGAAATAAAAGTTACCAACAGAATTATGAAATTAATCTAGTTACTTTAAAAAGAAATACATAGTGGTGATTGCTAACACCTTCTGTTTTGAGAGCTTGTTCTCAGGGTGTGGATTTTTTGTTGCTGATGTTTTTGTACAACTTGGCCAAATGTTCAGGGGATAATTTTCCTGGCTGAGTATCTACCTAGAATTACACTGGTTTTTATAAAGCTATGCTGTAGCTTATTTGATTTTGTGAATTGGGCAGAGAGATCTTCGTAACTATTTGGTTCCTCAGTGTTTGCAGTGGAGAAAAATATTTTAACATACTACTCTGTTTCAGAATGACAGTTCTGGGTGTACACAACAGGGTCCATTGTTGATACCATACAAGCAGCTGCTGTATTACTGTTATATACAGTTTACCAAGTGTCAGGGCAAAACGTGCACCTGTTTGAGAAAAGGTACTTGCATTTGATGTAAGGAGTTTTGTGCCCATGACAGCAGTGTGAACAAGGCCAATTTTTGCTTTGGCCTTTGCTCTGGGATGAATTCTGCAAGATTGTGAGACAGGGTGGCCCCTCACCCCCAGCCCTAGAAAATCAGATTATCATGGAATTAGAGATTACTGTGGAGACACGGTCACAGTTCACTGCAGTCAGTCTTACCTAGGAGGTTTAATACCATAGTGACATTTCACAGTATATGGCACTTGTTCTTATACTAATGCAACAGAAAGATTGATATTTCCCATCGTTAGTGTCAGTAGAAATTATAATAGATGTTATTCAAAGATTTGAGTCAAAGGTGTTTTACAGAAAATACTTATGCAGAGTAATATAATATTGCTAATAAAGAGTTAACCTCTTATTTTCTTGAAGTTATTCAGTTAGAATGTGAAAGATGAGGGTAAGTTAAGTGTACACTGGGGTGTAAAACTTCTGAATAGAGGGGACCTTGTTTGGGAAGAGGAAGTAAAGAGGATAAGGAAATAGTATTATAGATGGAGAAGTTTAAAAGCAGGTAAGGAGAGACAAAACACTTCAGGTAAGGACCTGCAAATGACCTTCTGTAGCTGACTGAAATACATACCTGCAGAACCTGGAGCAGAACAATTGGCTGCAGCATGTGCACTGTAAAATGGCTCTGGATGGAATAGTGAAATGCAGTGACACAGACACCTGAGCTGGAAGATGAGCATGGAGGAGTGTGTTGTTCCTAGAAAATAGGAATTAAGTCAGCTTGGTAGGGAAGCACTGTTACTATTATGATCAGCTAAAGAAATAGGTCTAGTATCAATAAAATACATTTTTTTTGATAGAAAACTTCTGGTGGGAGATGTGGTATAACAGTAGTACAGCAGAGTACAATTTGAAACTACCCATAACTTCCTAAATTAAAGAATGATTTATTCTGAAAATGAATTTAAACACTGTGAGAATTGTTATATGAAGTTATGTTGAATTGAATTGTCGGAAACTGGATCTGCCTTTGTAAGCGTTGGTCTAGAGCTCATTTTCTTTTGAAACTGGAACTTTTATAAACTAAGGAAAAAATTTGTGACAGGATACTCAAACGCCATGTGCTTGTTTTGGCTGGGGTGGAGTTAATTTTCTTCATAGTAGCTGATAGTAGGCTGTGTTTTGGATTTGTGCTGATAATACAGGGATGTGTTCATTAGTGCTGAGCAGAGCTCACACAATCAAGACCTTTTCTGCTCCTCAACTCACCCACTAGTGAGGGGCCTGGTGGTACACAAGAAGTTGGGAAGGGACACAGCCAGGACAGCTGACCCCAACTGACCAAAGGGCCATTCCATACCGTATAGCATCATGCTCAGCAATAAAACTGGGGGGAGAAGGAGGAAGGGGGTGGTGTTCAGAGTGATGATGTTTGTCTTCCCAAGTAACTATTTGTGTGATGGAACCTGGGTTTCCTGAGATGGCTGAACACCTTCCACTTTCCTGGACATTCTGCCACACCTCACTGTTTTGTGAGGGGCCCAGAACTGGACTGAGGATTCGAGGTGTGGCTTCACCAGTGTCGAGTACAGGGGGGAAATCACTGTCCTGGTCATGCTGGCCACACTATTACTGATACAGGCCAGGGTTCCATTGGCCTTTTTTGCCACCTGGGCACACGCTGGTTTATGTTCAGCTACTGTGGACCAGCATCCCCAGGTCCTTTTCCACTGGGCAGCTTTCCAGACATTCTTCTGCAAGTCTGTAGTAGCCTGGGTTTGTTGTGACTCGAGGACAGGACTGAGCACTTGCCCTTATTGCACCTCATATGATTGGCTTTGGCCCATCAATCCATCCTGTCTAGATCCTTGTTTTGTTTTGCTTGCGTGTGTGGCTTTTGCCTTGCATGTTAAACTGTCTATCTCAATCCATAAGCATTCTCACTTTTACTCTTCCAGTTCTTTCCCTGCTTCCACTGTGGGGGAATGAGCAAGTGGCTGCATGGGGCTCAGTTGCCAGCTGGGGTTAAACCATGACACGCTGAAACACGTTGTCTAGAGCAGCCTTGCAGTCTCTGTTCTTGGAGATGATCAGAATCTGACTGGGCAAGGCTCTGAGAAACCTAACTTTGAAATAAGCTGTGTTTTGAGGACTGGGTAAAAACAGATGACCTCCAAATCTTTGTTTAAACCTAAATTATTCTGTGAGTTTTAAGGTCCTCCTAGTCAATAAAGCAAATTGAACCGAGTGTCTTTTGAAGAGAGCTTGGACTGAAAAATGCTGATAAGGGATATTAGAATTTATTTTGGGGAAGAGAAGAATTGGTCTGCAAAGAAAAGTTGCTGCATCAATGAGTTAGCTTCTTTCTCTGTAGTCCTGCAGTAGCTGTTGGTATATTATTAACTCATAGAACGTTCAGAGTAATTTGTAGAAATTCACGTTTTCCCCACTGTGTTGAGGGATGTAGTGAAGCATATACATGTGGTTTGTTACCATAACTCAGCTGACACACTGTATTTCATTGGCCCTCTAATAACTTGATGATGTGCCTAGATCTTTTGGTAGTCTTATTTATCGAGACTAAGATGAAATACTTGATGTGGTACAGTATGAAAAATTACTGCTTAAGGTAGAGATTAGTAGAAGAACAGTAGAGAAGGAGCTGGTAGAGGTGGTTTGCAGAATTAGTAATTGCAGTGGAGTTCAGTAGGGATTGGTTGTGATTTAGTATTTATATTAGTGTGGCATGTTGTGCTATTTGATGTGAGGAAAATGAGTCAGTACACAGGTAACTTCACAAGACTCTTCTCTTAGGAAGCTAGATTGCTGTGAGAGAAAGCAGTTGTCTGGAGCAGAGTGGGTGGCACAGCTGAAACCTCGTATGAAATGACGCATGAGGTTCTTGCCATCTGTAGTTAGCGAAAAACAGATAATACTAAGATAGGTGCACAGGCGAAGGAAGGGTGGAATAGGGAGTTTGGCAAAATAATCTAGGAGGAGCTAAGTTCATCTCAGCAAACATCATGAGGCACTAATCACCAAACATGGATAAGAACTCTTGTAAGTTAATTGAAGAAGTTGGCACAAGGATATTTTTATGTTAATTTACATGAAAATGTCTGCTTATCCTAATGTTAAAGGTTTTCAGTAAGACCATGCAGAGAAGAATGTCACAAATTTAGAGGACATGTCACCATTAATTTCTGTTACATAATGTAACACAACTTTTAGAAAGGAAGAAGCAGTCAATTCTTTTTTCAGACTTTACTTCCAGTCTTGCAAACTCAATCACTAGTTCTGCATGATGTTGCAGAAGCAAGGGGAGCAGGTTTGCTAAAATAAACATGGTCGTGGAACTGTACTAGCCTTAGAAATCTAATTGTTTGGGCTGTTAATTTTGTGCCATTATAAGGAATTTTGCTGCGCAGTTGCACAAGAAATGAAATCGTCTGTACTGTAATCTTGTTAATAGTTCTGCTGTTAATGTTCATAATCTCTTCACAATTTTAAATACTGAAAACTATCAGGTATCTTTATTCATACATATTCTGAGAACAAAAGCATTTTCTTTGATAAACTGACTGGTATTGTTACTTTGTAGCATGTTGTGAGCACTGTATCTTATTTTGTAACAGTAACAAATACAGCTTCGGAAAAGCCAAGCTAATGCTTTTGCACAAGTGTTCTGCTCCCGTTTTTCTCCCCGTTTCCCTGTATATATATATAATTTATATGGGTTCTGACACTCAGCAAACTTATTTTGTAAGCTGCCATGTTTCTTAACATTTCTGCCACACTAGAGCATGACCCCAACAGAAAACCCTCACATTGTTTTCTGCTAGATTAATAAGTTAAATTAGTGCACTGAATGGCTTGACAAGTAGCAGAATTAGCACCAGGGATGGAATAAGATGGCTTAGCCAGGAATGGTATATAAGAGAAAGGAACACTAAGAGTGGTAATAGTGTGAAGCAAGGCTCACCTTGTAGGCAGTATTAGACTGTTGATGTGTTCAACTGCAGTCAGGTAAACAGTCTGCTGACTGTTTACTCAGTTTGATGTGTTTTTAGTAGATATTACCATGATAATTACCTCAGATTTTGTGAATATTTTACACTTCCGTGCTCTTAGGTATATGGATAATGAGGCCTAATTTTATAGACTGTCATTCATTTTTAGCACCATAAAACAGTCTTTCTGAATTTTGTGATGGAGTCCAATTTCTCCTGTTAAGTAAACAGAGAATTTTCCTTGGAGCAATAGGGAGGAGGAATTGTTGCAAGCAATGATGGGAGGTACCTCAGAGTGGTTTAGGTCTTTACATTTTGCTCTTAGCCTATTAATTGAAAATAACATAAAACATTATTGTAAGTACAACTCAAAACTGAATTAAAATTGGATAGAATGCAAGTAGTCTTTTAAGCAGCCAGATACATATGATGGGAAGAACGTGGAGTCCAGGCGTGTAAGTCCATCAGTAGTAAAATTTTCTCTGTTTCTGCTGTGAGAATGTTTTGAGGGGGGAGTGGTGTGTTTGTGTTTTTTTAATTTATTAAAGTAAGTGGGTTCTGCTGTAATTGAAATGACAAAAGTAGGTTTTCTAAAAATAAGAAAAAATTACTGAACACAAGGGAGTTACGGAAATGTCTTTTGTAAAATTAAAAGTATATAGATATAGCTATTGTTGAACAGCATTGCAGGAAATGTACAAGAAAATCAGAATTATTGCTGAATCCCACTTGATGTCATTGTTCCAGATAGTGACATTTTGCCCGCTTCACTTTATTTGCTTAAAAATCAAAATAACTATTCTAAGCTTCTAATCATAATCCACAGTTATACATCAGAATAGGACAACATCATGCAGAGTTACACATCAGTACAGGGCAATAATTCTAGTTTCTGTTCAGGTAATTAAACCTTTGAAGCAATAATTTCTTATTTCTGCTGTTAATATTTGCAGATCTTTAGTAAATTGCCGCATATTAGCATCCTACCTGCAAATTTTAGAGAGGCAGATTAGTCTCAGCATGTGCCTGGAAAATTGCCTGAGCAGTTTTCTTGCTCGATATGATTGTCTGCACTTTTGATGCTTCGTATTGCATCAGTGGATTTCTGCTCGAGTAAGTGGGGCCAGCTCCTCTAATTCTAACCATCTGTTGGAGAAGCCCCCGATCAGATACGTGTATCTAAGTAAATACAAGAGTTCCTAGCTAATGTTCTTGGAAGTCTTTAAAATTTCATTGCTTGAATATGGTGTAATGAAAAACTTCATGCTAGTACAGGTAAGTAATAAGCTCTCACAGAAAAGTAGCATTTTTCTTAATTTGACAGGTGCATTACTTTGTTGAAGAACTACTAAAGCATTTTACCACTTGCCAGTTTGGAAAATGTAGCAGTTTGAAACTACTGCATTATTGTGAATAAAAGAAAGATTTGTGTTCCACTGCTTAGATAAAAACCAACACAAAAGCCCCCCTTATGAAGTAAATCATTGTCTGCATGAAATGTCAGGAACTGTAGAGATAGAACTGGGTACAAATTGAAAGAGGGGACATTTAGGTTAGATGTTGGGGAGAAGACATTTGTTACTCTGAGAGTGGCAAGATGCTGAAACAGGTTGCCTGGGGAGGCTGTGAGTGTCCCAACCCTGGCAGCATTGACCTTGAGCAATCTGGTCTAGTGGGAGCTGGCATGGAGGTTGGGACTAGATCTTTGGATCTTTAATGTCCCTTCCCATGACTTAACATTCCGTAATTCTGTTCCATGTGTCCATCCACAGAAATTTAAGAATGATACAGCCTTTTTCATGGAGATGAAAGATGGTTAATAAAAGGCATTAAATAAGAGTAGGCAGAGATAGAAGGCTGCTTCAGATCTGTCTGTAGAACAGGCAAAGTATTCATCAAACCTGGGATTTTGAAATGTGTAGGCATTAGCTTTGTACGTTGGATTAATTACGTACTGTCTTCTCCCAATACAGCCAGCAGCCAGCTTCGGGTGTAGCCTATTCCCATCCAACCACAGTTGCCAGCTACACTGTCCACCAGGCCCCAGTGGCGGCACACACAGTCACTGCTGCCTATGCCCCGGCTGCAGCCCCCGTGGCAGTGGCCCG
>VXBT01001434.1:0-13265 GCA_013400235.1 Oriolus oriolus | reverse complement strand
TGCCCCGGTGGCTGTGGCAGCTCCTGCCACAGCTGCTGCCTATGGCGGGTATCCCACGGCACACACAGCTACGGACTACGGCTACACGCAGCGGCAGCAAGAAGCTCCACCACCACCACCTCCTGTCACCACGCAGAATTACCAGGTAGGTTCCTGCTGTGTGATTTTTAAATGGTACTTTAAGAGGACGAAGCCGGTTTGGAAAAGAAAATGGGATTTTGTGGAACTGCTGCTGTAAAGAAAAGCACTGTCTTGTGTTAGCTTGGATGTTGGCTTGGTGTGCAGCAAACTGGGTCATGGAGCTGATGTTGCTGAAAAAACTGTTCCAGTAAAAATTTTCAGTGGAGGTAGAAGTAGTTCCTTTGTCAGATTCCTGGGTGCCACTGGAGTCTAGTACCAAGCCTGTGAGGACAGAACATTGCCCTAGGAGGTAAACTACCCTGTAGGTAGTTTTGGATGTCCTCTTCTGAGATCCCTGCCTAAGCTTTTGTGGATACAGGCTTTTGCAAAAGGGCTTTTGCCCTCTGTCCCTTTTCATCTTGAAATACTTTGTTTCTTGCAATAATTTTTGAACTTTTTTTAGTCCCGAAGTTATCAAGGCATTATCTAGATTCTAATAAGCATTTTGGTTTGTTTAAAGGCTGCATGTTCTCAATTCTTTGTACATATTCTGCAATTTGTTATATATTATAATATGAGGTCAGTTGTTAGATACATTTGGAAAAAAAGAGAGTCCCCTAAACTAAATAAATTCCTGTTTACACAGGCTGGATGAAAAAAGATTTTGTTGGTGTATTTCTTGGAATTAAAAAGAATTTTAATGCATTAGTATATTTCAGCTCTAGTAGTTCATGCCTTGCTCCCCCTCAGTTGATCAATTCTTTGTGCTTTACTATAAAAATGGTGAGGATGAGAGAACATATGTACATGCAGATAGTGGCTTCCAGGTCATCCCCTTCTAAGCTTACTAGAGATCTACTGAGTTTTAAAGGTGTCAAATGAGCTACTTGCTTTGCCTTTATAGACTAGTTGTGCTTCCCTAATGAACTAGTTGACAGACCAAAATGTAAAGATGGCTTTAAAAGTACCACTTTCATACTCTAAAACATATAACCAAGGAAAACATTGTTAATGATGAGATTTTTAAAGCCAATATAGGCTTATGTTTCTGTCCTTGAGAATTTATTGGGCCTTGTAGAAATGGTTTTTAGAGATCTGTGGTGGGGTTTTCTTAATATTTTACAGAAATAAAATGTGATAGAGTCATTAAAATCTATTGAGAGTAGATGCTTTTCAAAAATAATTTGGTAGAGAAAGTGGTTAGTAGCATGAAGATAGTTCCTGTGTTAAGTCTGTGAAAGACCATTAAGGCTGTTTCAGGCCTGAAGTATCTGTAAAAGAACATTTAATTCCTGTAATGCATTTATTTGTATATACTGTATGTGTAGATAGGGAGTTTTTATTCTACTAGAGTAGGCCACAAGGCAGTATATTGTTAATATGACTCTGCTGATGACTTCTGTTACTGTAGCTATATACCTACAGGTGGTTTCTGTTTTGAATCCTTAGGATTCCTACTCTTACGTTCGATCTACCGCCCCGGCTGTGGCTTACGACAGCAAACAATATTATCAGCAGCCAACCGCGACTGCGGCGGCTGTGGCTGCTGCTGCCCAGCCGCAGCCGTCAGTGGCTGAGTCCTACTACCAGACAGGTGGGTGGCATGATTCAAGCTGCTCTCATTATTCACAGGCTGTTGACTACTTTAAGCCTTAAAAATAGTTGTTTGACTATTTCACATTATTTTTTTTTTCAGGTTTTGTTAAGTTTTGTTATGTAATCTTTGTCACTATGTAGAAAGTTTCTCTGTGCCTAGAACTTCAACGCTTGTGACACTGCCATAAGTAGCTGCCTCTGAGGTTTGGGCTGCCACTAAATACACTCAAAACATACTTCTTAGGCAAAGTTCCTACTGATTTGTCTAGAAACTTTGCTGAAATAGGTTGAGATAATCAATGTGGTGTTCAGATAACTTGGTTAGAAATACTCCTTTAATTCTGTAGTTACTTCGTGTATATAATTCTTTAATTATTCATATCATGATTGCTACCAAGCATGCATCCTGCTTAGTTTTTTTTACTTCACTTACAAAGTAAGAGGAAAGTTTAGGTGTCCTTTGGTTTAGAGTATTCTAGTAAAACTGTTGGATAAGAAGGTTGTTTAAAACCTGTTTAAAACCAAATTAAAAACATGATAGCACAGTTAAAAATAAATATATAAATTTGAGGTTTACTACAGTGAGCCGTGACATGATTGAATCGTTGTGTGATACATGGTATACAATGCATAGCCATGACGGTAAAGCAACCCAATGCACAACACTAAAAAGCAAAACAAATGAAACAAAAATCCCAAAACAAACCCCCACTTTTTACACATTTGTTCACCAGCATGTTGTTAATTTTCCCTTAATTTGGTTTGCACTTTGCTCAACTAAAACATGTCAATGTCTGTTCACTTGTGTTTTCTATCTTCATTAGCTCCGAAAGCAGGATATAGCCAAGGGGCAACTCAGTACACCCAAGCCCAGCAAACACGACAGGTGACAGCTATAAAACCTGCGACCCCAAGTCCAGCAACAACGACATTTTCCATATATCCGGTGTCTTCGACTGTGCAGCCAGTGGCAGCTGCAGCCACTGTTGTTCCATCCTACACTCAAAGTGCGACCTACAGCACAACAGCAGTAACTTACTCTGGTAAGAATTCTGCATGTTCTGTTGCTGGGATCTTTGCAGTTGCTGCAGAGGAGGCTTTCAAGGCTCAGAATTTTAGCAGTTCAGGCTCAGTTATGTGGTAGTCTGCTGAGAAGTATCAACCAGTTCAGTCATTACAATGGCAGAATGTCTTGTTGTATCTTTAAAAGAGGTTTGATGTCTTATGTGGTTGTTTTGTTACATGTGAGAATATACAAAGTGCTGGAATTGCTACATGAGCTGTGACTTACTTTAAGGTCAAAAGGAATAAATGGGATATAAAACATAAGGAAATGCATCCACACAGATGTTACTCCAGGAGAATGGAAAGGGTGTGTGCACTTACAGAGACAGGGAAGAGCAGTTCAGTATAAATCTTTTAAGTTTGGGTTGTTCTGACCCAAAATGGAATGAGAATGTGTGCTGAAAAGACTTCTTCAACCATTAGGAATCCAAAACATAGTTAAAGGCAAAAATATTGTAACTTCATAGCTGTAGATGGTAATTAACTGGCATGTTATAGCTACCCTGAACTTTCTGTTTTGTTTCCTGCTTGAAAAGGGATTTTGATACTTCCTTGAGACAGAGCCTAATTTCCTTGATTTATTCAACTACAAATCAAGGACTGTGTAGCCAGGTGTTATTGACCAAAGCATCTTCTCTGTACCAAAACAACTTAAATCACTGAAATAGGATGTGATAGCACTAGACATTCTGTCTTTTATCTTCATTTTTTTCCCCTTCCTCTGCATATTATCAGTCCTCACCATTTGGAAACTTGAACAGCAAATCTGGTTCTGGAAGACTACTTGCTTCATGTGGCCTTTGCTAAATCTTTCACTGAAATTCTTGTTCCATCATATGAGATGTACCAGGAAATTTCATATGTTCTGTAGGGATGCTTTGATGTATCTAACATAACTGTGTGTCTGCAAAGATGTGTCTAGAATTGAATATATTCCACCACGATTGGTGGCTGTGTATTTGTCTACTGTGAAACATGAAGCCAAATTCAAGACTGCCTGACAAGATCTCAGTAAATTACTTCTATCTTGCCTTGCCCCTCAACTGTTATGCAACATGATTTGAATTAGTGTATTATGTAATTGATACATTATATATGGTGATGTAACATTTGTTTTTATTTTAATTTTTCAGGTACCTCCTATTCTGGCTATGAAGCTGCAGTGTATTCAGCTGCATCGTCCTATTACCAACAGCAGCAGCAGCAGCAACAGAAACAGGCGGCGGCAGCAGCTGCTGCTGCTGCTGCAACAGCTGCGTGGACAGGGACCACCTTTACTAAAAAGGCACCATTCCAAAATAAGCAACTGAAACCAAAACAGCCTCCCAAACCGCCCCAGATCCACTACTGTGATGTTTGCAAGATCAGCTGTGCTGGACCACAGGTATCTGTATTATGTATTATTCTGCTATACTTTGTTCTACTATACTTTATTAATAATTTCTTCATCTAAAAAGCCTGACCCTCTTAAGAGTCATAAAATTGCAGAATGGCCTGGGTTGGAAAGGACCTTGAAGATCATCTAGTTCCAAACTCTATGCTGTAGGCAGGCACACCTTCCAACAGACCAGGTTGCTCAGAGTGACATCCAACCTGACCTTGAGCACTTCCAGGGATGGGGCATCCAAAGCTTCTCTGGACAGCCTGTGTCACGGCCTCACCACCCTCACAGTAAAGAATTTCTTCTTAATACCTAAACCTAGTCTTTCAGTCTGAAGCCATTCCCCCTTGTCCTGTCACTCCAGTCTTTTGTAAAAAGTCTCTCTCCATCTTTCTTATAGGCTCTGTTTAGGTACTGGAAGGTCCCAGTTAGGTCACCCTAAGACCTTTTCTTTTCCAGGCTGAGCAAACAAAATTGTCTTAGCCTTTCCTCATAGGAGGGGTGCTCCATCCCTCTAATCGAGAGTATTTGTTAATTTTTAAAGACCTGAGTCTATACTTCTACTAAAGGAATAGTTAAATGAAAATTGTACTGTCGTAGAAAGAGGAAGACATAGAGATACATCCCCTGAGCTTGTACAGAAAAGCTTCACCTGACTTCAGAATTATTTGAAACTTTGAATTCTATTTGCTTCTTTAACATAGGAAACTTCTTAGAAAACACTGTTTTGAAAGCTGTGGAATTACATAAATTTTGTGAATGGTAAACCTGAAAATTTATTCTTCATTGTATTCCAGCTTCCCAGCTTAGTGTCACAGTGGGTACAAGTGCCTAGAAAGTAGATAGAAAGTCATGCAGAATGTTTATTTCTGAGTCTGGCTAAGCAGTTCTTTTTCTTTAGGTAAACTTGTCATTATTTCCTACTCTGTCTGCTGTAGAATCACCAGTGTTAATATAGGAACTTATATCAACTTCTGCATTTCTTTTTCAGTACAGCTTTATTTATGCACTACCTTCTTTTAAATTGATTTTTCTGGATACACTTAAAATTTGAAGGAAGCTCAAAATCAAGAATAAGTGAATGCAATGCAAGAAACAGCAATTTTCTGATCGTATCAAGTTTTCAGTGGTGATATCTGTTGGCCACTACTTGACTGGGGAGAAAAACCTGTATTATTTTACCTAAGTGTGGAATCCTGGTCCTGGAGAGGAAAATTTTCTGGTCTTAGGAGTGGCCTATTAATGCCTTAGAGCATCTCATAAAGCAGAAATGTTCAGTGTGGGAGGTATTTCTTAGGTAAAATGTGTGTTTTATGCTATGTTCTATATTACGTGTATTCACATGAATGAGGAGCCAGTAGTACAAAGCTTACCGTGTGTGTTTTGTTTATTTAAACAGACTTATAAAGAACACTTAGAAGGCCAGAAACACAAAAAGAAAGAAGCAGCATTAAAAGCTTCCCAGAACACCAATAACAACAGTACTTCTGCTCGTGGAACTCAGAATCAGTTGCGCTGTGAGCTTTGTGATGTGTCTTGTACAGGAGCAGATGCTTATGCTGCCCATATCCGTGGAGCCAAGCATCAGAAAGTAAGAGTTTTCTCATGTTCTTAGCATGCAAGTCAGTATATACACTTCTCCCCATCACTTTTTCTCATTTTAAGGGAAGGAGAAAATATGCAGAAACAATATAATTTAAACAGTTGTATTTAAAGATGTTTAGTTCTTCTTTTCCTTTCAAACTTGCTATTAGAAAGGCCTTGTTGAAAGAAAGGGGGGAAATCTTGCTGTGGTGTCAGTGAAAAGAGGATATATTGGGATATCATGCAAATTGTAGGAAGAAGGTGTGGAGTAAAATGAGGAAAAGGTACCACTGAGGACACGTGGTACCATGCTTGTGCCTCCTAACCTTTTCAAAACTTTTCTTGAGATTCATCTTGTTTGTCTGGCTGGGACAGTAAATCCTTCAGTGCACTCTGAAATGCTGTAAGCTGAGCCAGTGCAAAGAATAGGAGTGTTAGGCACCATTCCTTGGTAGCTCTTGCAAAGAAAACTGTCCAGTGGAAGCAAGGAACAATGTCCTGTAGTAGACTTTATAATGAGTGTGTTTGGAAGACTTATGGTACACATGTTTTTATTATTGTTTGGGTGCTCTTATGTGGGCATTCTGGAAAAAAAAACTGTGGGCTCCACTGGAAAATGCTGTGACCTGTGTTTAAAATTTTGCCATACAACAGTAAATGCAGTGATAGGTAAATATGTGTTTAGATATTACAGATTTTCCTCATAACTCTGGAAAGATTAATGTCATTAACAAATACGGTATTAATACTCTGCTTTTATAGCTCTTTGCGTCTCAGAACACAGGCATCAGTAACATTGTTCCTATTAAAATAAATAAATCTCACAGCATAATTAAAATAATTTTTTCCCCAAGAGCAAAAATTAAAATTTAGACAGACTTATCTAGTGTTCTTCCTTTAATAAATTGAGCCATTACTTTTTTGGGTTGTGCCCAGTAACTCCATAGGTGTATGGAGTGCAGTATATATTATCCTTTTATATTTGGATATAGCTTTCTCTTTGTGGTAGTTGCAAACCACTGCTGTTTCAGATTCTTACAAGTGTAAGAATGATATCTCAAAGGACTCTCTATTGCTGTGGTAGCTAAAGAACTGTGTGCATTCTAGTGGAAAAAAATAATTTTGAAGAGTTGCTTGAGCTTCAGTTTGTGTGTATAGTATTTTATAGTATTGTGTGACATTAATACGTCTGTATTCTGATAGGGAACATAAAAGCCTAAGAAATTAATTTGGACAGTTGTGTGCATATCATGATTGTGTACATGTTCAAGTTTAAGGCATGGGTCACAGATTTGTGTGGGTTTTTTAATGCTATTTTCAAAACTCAGTCTTCAGTTTTGATTTTGCATGTGTTTTTTCCTATGGACTACTTGCATTGCCTTTTTCCGGTGGTGGTCAGCAGTCACCAAAAAGAAAAGTCACCAAAAAGAAGTATTATTCTATGTCAGACATGTTGTGGAAAGGCCTCTGCTTATTACTTCTAAGAATAAGCATGTAGCTCTTTACTTTCTATGAAATGCCTCTTGAATCCTCCTTAACTATTTCTGCACATTAGGAAAAAAAAAGAAAGGAATTTTTTTTGCCTAAGGAATCTGTTCGGCTTGGCTAAATAACCTGAAAATTCTTGCAATATGAAGACTCTTCAAATGTAGCAATCAAAAGACACAATGTTGTTAAATCTGAATTAAATAACTTAGTTACATATATTGTTTGGAACCAAAATAGTTCACTGTGCTGCCTATTCATACAGAGACTAAAAACTGGGCAACAAAACAGACACATTGAAACAGTAGGAGCAAAATGTTTTCTTGAATTATCCTGACTTACAAGCTTACTGTGTTTCTGTTCTTATCTAAACAGCTGTGGAAGTAAATGCCTGAATTTCTAATGGAAGTAAGCAATGTGAGACAACTATTAAGTATTCCCTTTTTACAGATGACAAGAGCTTTTACGTGTCCATCTTTTTTCTTCCCCAAGACCACTTCTTGTAAAAAAAAAAATGAGCTAACTTTTAATTTATATTGGGTTTTCTCAGTTATATTTATGTTTGTGATACATTATTTTTATAGTTAACCTAGGGAGATCATGTTACAAATTTCTCTTCCTACTTACAGGTAGTAAAGTTGCACACAAAACTTGGCAAACCCATTCCTTCGACTGAACCAAATGTGGTTACCCAAGCTACTTCCTCAACATCCACATCTGCTTCCAAACCAACTGCCTCTGCTTCAAATATAGCAACTAGCAGCAGCACAGTGAACTCCTCTGTTGCATCCTCTGCAGTGAAAATTCTTACTCCCACGGCAAACACACCACTTAACACTGCGTCCAACAACAAAACATCTTCAACTGCTGCTAATATAGCTGTAAAGAAAATATCTACACCGAAAATAAACTTTGTTGGCAAGTACAGAAGTCAGTCTTTATTTTGAAACCTAACCTATTCTGTAAATTCTTCTTAAGAATTAGTGCAGCAGATACAAATGTATTTAGTTAACTCCAAGAGTAACTCCACTGTGTTTAAGGAATTACTGATAGGTGAGAATGTCTATAAAAGTTTTGCTTCAAAATTGTTGGTGTTTTCTGCCCAGTTGTCTCCATCACCTGGCCTCTCTTGAATACTTTTTCCACCTTCATAAGAAGCCTCCCACCTTTGCTTTCTTATGTAGTAGCTGCTGGAGTATTGCAGTTTATAGTCGTAATTTCAGTTCACAACCTGGGCTGTTAATGCACCTGCAGTAGATTGGCAGTTGGTGATGGGCAACTGAAACAGGCTTTTTACAGTGGAAAATTAACCATGGAAACTTTGAACTGAACATAACAGAGATGGGAAGCAGCTGTTCCACAGTAAGCTATCCTGCTCTTCAAGGAGAGACCTATACAGTTGCAACACTAGGGGTATGCTGCCTCGACTAGTGCAAACATTATAAGGTTTTGAAGTACTTTTTTGGATACATTTATGAAATGACAAAAAAAGAGATTATTAAAATATATTTTCCAAGTTGTTCCCACTCAGGCCTGTCTCTCAAAAAAGCAGGAAAACAAATAAGAAAAATGGTAATTTTATAAAGCAAAAGTTTTTCTTGTTAGAATAAGCCACTTCAGTGTTTAAGTAACTTGAATGTTGTTAAACTTACTATTAAAATATGTAATTGTATTGAAAATATATTTAAGTTTCGGTTGTTTTTAAAAGACCAATAATGCTTAGGCCAGACCACAGATACTGGCAAATAAAAATCTTCGGTTTGCACATCATGTTTAATTGCATTCTCATTCTATGAAGGGTATAATTTAAATTTTTTTGATTTCTAGGTGGCAATAAGCTTCAGACAACAGGAAGTAAAATGGAAGAAATGAAATCAGCTGAAAGTGTTAAAACACCTCCTGCTGCTACAGTACAAACACAGGAAGTAAAACCTGACACAGCAGCTGAACCAGTGACTCCCACAGCTCTTGCTGCCTTGCAAAGTGATGTCCAGCCAGTGGGCCATGACTATGTGGAAGAGGTATTAATATGAAAATGTGTATTATTTTTTAACTGTTTTACTGAAACATAATCACAAAGTGGTTGAGGTTGGCAGGGACCTCTTTAACTCATCTGGTTCAACCACCCTGCTTGAGAAGGACCACCAACAGCCAGTCACCCAGGACCATGTCCAGATGGTTTTTGAGAATGTCAAAGGATGGAGACTCCATAACTTCCCCTGAGCAGCTGTGCCAGGGCACAGTCATTCACAATAAAAGAGTTTTCTGATGTTCAGCTAAGTTTCTGTCAGTGCTCATTGGCTCTAGTCCTGGCACTGGGCACCATTGAAAAAAGTCTGTCCCTTTGCACCCTTCTTCCAGGTATTTATATGCACTGATGTGATTCCCCTCAGCCTCCTCTTCCCTAGATGAGACAGTTGAGGTCCCTCTGGATGTCAGTGCAACCCTTTGGCATATCAGCTACTCTTGCTAGTTTTGTGTCATCAGCAAACTAGCTGAGGGTACATTCCACCCCATCATCCTGAGCATTACTGAAGATGTTACAGGGCTGTATTGATCCTGGGGGTGCATTACTGGCTCCTGGCCTCCAACTGGACTTGGCCTCCACCCTTGGCCAGGCTGTTTCAGTCCACCTCACTGTATGCTTATCCAGCCTATGCATTAACAGCTTGTGTAGGAGGATATTGTGGTGAGACTGTGTCCAAGGCTTTACTGAAGTCCCAGTAGACAGTCTTGACTGTTCTGCTTGCCTGTACCAGGCCTTCACTTTGGTGAAGTCATGCTGACTGCTCCTGATGGTTTTCTTGCTCTCATTGTACCTGGAAATGGTTTCCAGGATTAGCTGCTCCATCATTTTTGCAGAGATCAAGATCAGGTTGACTATCTGTAATTCTCTGGGTTCTTCTTGAAGATAAGAGTGACAAGGCATTGAACCTGCGAAGGCTTGTGCATTTTTGTATTGTGCGTGTTTCTTTTTTGCTCAGTGGGGCATTCTTCATGTGGTTGGTATGAGACAGGTGGATCAAGTCTGATGTAAATTTTGCATTATATACAGGTTTGTAATTTATTACCTCAGTATGCTCAGGTTTGACTTTACAGCTGTGCACTCTTTGAAATGAAAGGACCTTGTTCTTTGCTCGTTTGCAAGCACGGTGGTGCATCTATCAGAATTGAAGGTTCTGCTTTTCTACATTGCCTTCTTCCAGTTATTGTGTCAACTTCTTAATATGTTTTGAGACAGGTAGACGTTATCAAGTGTCACTGAATAATTAGATTAATGGATAATTAAATTTTATATCCCCTTTATTAAAAAAAAGGCCAAATGTGTTACAACTTTGTTTTTCAGGTAAGGAATGATGAAGGAAAGGTGATCCGCTTTCACTGTAAACTCTGTGAATGCAGTTTTAATGATCCTAATGCCAAGGAGATGCACTTGAAAGGGCGACGGCACAGACTTCAGTACAAGGTAGAAATGCTAATGCTTCTCTCTGAAAATCGACCAGATACCAGCTAACTGGTTGCCTGTTCTTAGGTTTAGAGACTAGACAAAAGGCGCTTTGAGTAAACAGCATATAAAAAAAGAGAAGTACATTTCTTAGGCAATATAGTCTTTAAAGAATAATGCAAACTGTGAAACTGTTCCTTTGGTTGGGGTTTTTTAAAATGTTTTGAATATTGCTTGTGGTACAACTTATGCAGGCAACAATAGGTTCTTTATGTTGCTTACCATGGAGTTTAAAGATTCTCTTCAATAGTATTGCTCAGTGTTTTTGGTAGGATAAACAACACACACTCTCTGTGTTGCAGATTTCTTTAATTATAAGTGCATTTGTGCAGCTCTAAAACTGCATTTTACTCCCCTTGATTTTATTGTAGATGAGTAGTGTATGTTAAATATGTCAGAACAACTCTGTAACCTTGGGGTGAGGACAGGAAAGCAGCATTTAATTCATTATTTTTCTGATCTAGAAAAAAGTAAACCCAGACTTACAAGTAGAAGTAAAGCCCAGTATTCGAGCAAGGAAAATTCAAGAAGAGAAGATGAGGAAACAGATGCAGAAAGAAGAATACTGGAGAAGACGAGAAGAGGAGGAACGCTGGAGGATGGAAATGAGGTAATGCATTCTCTTTCATGAATGAATGTGACAAAGCTGCTGTCAGATTGTCTGAAACTAAACTCTATAGTTACGTATTTTAAATACTTCAGGGAACTCTGTACTGTCTTGTTTTAAATTGTCATTCTCTCTCTGCGGTTTTTGTTTGTTGCTGTTCAATCCTTCTGAGGAATGCAGAGGTAGTAGAATTACTTTGCTGTAAACTCAGACCTACTTTTCAACAATAATTCATGTTAGTTACCCTCTGTTCGTTGGTATTTGCTTATGACTAATAAAAGGTCTTGAGGGTAGAGAAGAATCTCTCTAGAGCAGTGGCCAGTATTAACTGCTGTATAAAGAGAACACTTTGATTGATGCACTTCAGGCGATACGAAGAGGACATGTACTGGAGGAGAATGGAGGAAGAGCAGCATCACTGGGATGACCGTCGCAGAATACCAGATGGAGGATATCCTCATGGTCCTCCGGGACCTATAGGCCTGCTGGGAGTTAGACCAGGAATGCCTTCTCAGCCCCAAGGACCAGCTGTGAGTTTCTTAACTTGAGAAAAAAAATAAACCATTCTTACCAGCAGGCACAGTTAAGAATTATAAATTATTCAGCACTATTTCACTTGTCTCCAGTGTTTCTTAATAAAGGATTTGGAAAAGTGAAGAAGAAATTATATGCTAATGAAATAGTGTAGGTGGACTAGTCTTCCAAAATAAGTCCAGTGAAATGACAAGAGGATGCTTCAAATACTGCTTCTTGTGAAATACAAGTCATACTGGATTTTTGTACTTTTTATTTTATTTGATTGCATTATACAACATTATTTATCTAATTGTGGACAAATGTATGGATAAAAAGTGGCTGGATCATCAGTCTTGGTGCATCATACTCTAGCTGTGTGAAGTGCAGTACCACATGGGTTGATCCTGGCATTAGTCTGATAAGCACCTTATCAATGATCTGAAAGCTGATGGAGTGAGTGTACGCTCCTGAGGTTTGCAGCTGGCATGAACCTTAATCATCTTGGGTGAGGAGAATAGCTGATACCTTTGAGGGCAAGGCCACCATCCAGAGGGACCTAGGCAGGCTGTAGGAATGAAATGTTACGGAATTCTGCAAGAACAAATGCCTAATGCTGGATTTAGAAAGGAATAACCCCTTGAACTGATAAAGGCTGGGTGGCAGCCCTGCTGAAAGGGATCTGGGGATTCTGGCAAACAGCAATCTGGGCATGAGTCAGCAGTGTGCCCTGGCAGCAGGGCAAGCAGAAAGCTGGGCTTTAGTAACAGAAGGGTAATTAACAGATGAGGGGAAGTGATCAGCTTTCGTTAGACCCTAACTGCAGTACTACATTTAATTTTGGGCTTTGCAGTAGAAGATATATAAACCATAATAGGCTCTGTGTGGGGGCTACCAGGATGGTCAGGGATCTCGTGATGCCTTATCCGTGGTCCTAGAATTAAGAGCTAGACACGGTTAAGGGATAAAAAGGTTTTTACTTTGGTATTTAATAAGGATCTTTACGGTGGAATGGTTTGTCATGGTGAAATGTTCATGTCACGCCGAAATGCACACACACGGTGTGTCGCATATATAATTTTACAGACCGTGCAAATTAGCATATCTGACAAAGATTCCCCAATGAGAGGCTTAAATGAATGGCCTGACATCTCCCTATTCTAAAGTATTCCCCCCCAGATGGGCTTAATCTTAGTTTACAGACTATGTTCTAGAGAGGGCCTTGGTTTTTCAAGATAGCGTAAGGCTTTCTGGCCTCCAGCTGTGAGGTCTTTAGGATGTTTGGGGTTCTGGCCCAGCAGAATACCAGGACTATACTAAGGTATCAGGCTTAAGGAATTACAAGTATGTGTGCTAAGGTTACTGAGAATTCATAAAAGGTGTATGAAAGGAAAAGGCAAAAAAATCAT
>VXBT01001432.1:2468709-2535258 GCA_013400235.1 Oriolus oriolus | reverse complement strand
GCCGTGCCAAACCACAACACTAGTTTTTTATCAACAACTTTTTAACCAAAGCTTATTAGCTTTCTCTTCCTCTATCTCTCTGTGCCAAGGGAAAGTTTTATATAAAGATAGACTTAGGCCTTGTCTGTGTTATTTACGTGTCTCTCTGCATGGGATGAAAAGTCAGGGGTGCTTTGCAAAGCCTCTGTGTCTCTTGAGTCTTCATAAAAGAGAACATTTCTAAATCTTTAGTCTTGCTCCATGTCAGTGGGCCAAACAAAACAGAGTTTAGAGGGGTCCATCAAAGTGATGCAACCAAAGTGTTGAGAAAAAGTACTACAGAAGAGACCTCGCTTAATTTGTTGGTGATTCTGTGCACAAGGATGAGGTTTAGGGTAGTGACTTTTCTGTTGTTAATAAATACTTTTTTTGTTCCTACTCCCACTAACATTTATGAACACACAAATAAGTAATAAGCAAGAATAAATCCTGAAGTGTTTTTCCCTTGACTGGCTCCTGAGAAGTTCAGTTTTTATTTCTAGTTACTTGTTGCTTAAGTAACTTACTAATTCTTAGGATCCTTCAAACAGGAAGCAGTTCTTTAAAAATGCTGAGGAAATTTATGATGAGTTAAATATATAGGGTTATTTTTTCACATTCCTCAAAATTCTACATGTGATCTCACTTGTAGCATCTGTCATAGATTGTGGAGTTTGAATAGTGCAATCAATGAAACCCCAAAATAAATAGTTGAAATAATCAATCCCAGAAATAACAAAGACCTTAATCTGCAACATCTGTAGGACTCATTTTCTGACCACAGTTCTTGGACTGACATCATTTTAGGAAGGAAAAAAGCTGTTTTTATGAAATTTTCAATGTATTGGTTAATTAATAAATCCAAAATACAGCCTGCCAGATTTCTAAACTTGACAATGTTTTTATGATAGTATTGTAACATGAATATGGGACCAGAAGTATGCTGAATGTGCCCATCAGCTTACCAGTATGGTAAGGTGTTACCTGTTTTGGTTAATGAATATTTAGATTTTTGTGAAAAACAAAGTTGACTTATAAAACACCTGAGGTTTCAATAGCTTGTGTAAATAGTCAGGAATCCTGTTCTTTACTGTTTCAGATGTTCTGGGACAAAATTCTTTCAGCTTTTCACAATATCACATGGTGTATGTCCACAGCAGCAGCAACCCACATCAATTACCTTCATTTCTGTCAGCCTGCAGATGACATTCATTATTTTCTGTTCCTTCCAAGTTCGTCAGCTCTCCTTCATGCCTTGGTTATATTCTGGGATGGCAGGACTAGGTCAGCACTGAAATTAAACAGTTTGAGAAGTTATATAGTCACCATGGTTTATTTCTTACTCTGAGAATAAGAATATTCTTATTAAATCAGTAATCCCTGGAGGAGGCAACATCCTGTTGGCTCCTGCAAGTGTTGCAAAGGCACATCCAGCTGAGGGCCCCGTCACAAAAGGGCCTGAGAGTGCTGGTGGGGGCCGTGTTGAAACACCAGCAACGGGCCCGTGTGGCAAAGACGGCCAATGCTATCCCGGGCTGCGTTGGGAGAGCTGCCACCAGGGCGAGGGAGGTGACGCATCCCCTCTACTCGGCAGTGGGGAGGCCACACCTGGCTTGCTGTGTCCAGTTCTGGGCTTCACAGTGTGAGGCCTTCATGAAAAACTCGTGATAAATGGAAAAAGGAAAAACCAAGCCAAATAAAAGAAAAGTATAGTGTGTAAGTTTAATAAAAGCCAGTGGGAGTAGCTACCTAGGGGAACTGCCAGTACTCTCTGAGGAAGAAAAACATTGAAACAAAGACCTTCAGAACAAGAAAATTAAAAAATCAGTGACAAGGTGAAATTACTTTTTTCTCAAGTAATTACAGTTCTCTTTAAGCTAAAAAGTGCCTCTCGGTTCATTGGTTATTTGTGATACATAAAGTACAGTAGTGAGATTAACCCTGCAACTTCTGTTTTAGCTTGTTGTATAGATTTTTGAGCATCAGAAATTAATAATGATCAATCTCTTGCCTTCTTAGAATGGGTACTTCTTAAAAAAAAAGAAAGTTTATAGTTAAAATGTCTTTGATATTTGAAAATGCATTTCATTGAGGCCTGATCATGCTGTGTTGCTATCAAGACCTAGCAACTCTGAAACCCATGAATATTTTAGAGGGTTTTGAAATTTAATATTAATTTGTGGCTATTGAATCAAGAATATGAGAGATACTATATGAAATTTTTTATGGTTATCGAAGTCAGAGCAGCATGATCATTTCACTTCAGTAGCTGTGTGCTAGAAGCTGGCAAAGGGAACGTTTTCTCTTCCAGCAGGAAAGCATTTTGGCAGGGCATGAATGCAGTGCTCTCCAAACCTAATATTAATATTCTGCATTCTTACACCTCCAAGGGATAATGACAACTTCAGTTATTTGCCTGGATCAAAATCAGATGAATGAGAGTAACTGCAAAGCTTTTAAATTAAGGTGGTCTATTAAGGAATGCATTTTACTTGCTGTTGCTATGAGAATGTCTGCGAAATCCCATGGCATACTGCAAATAAACTTTATCGCTTTCCCAACTGTGCTACATTAAAGCCTGCCATGGCACTTACAAAAGAAAAAGAAAAGGTTGTAGAGGGGAAATTTTAGGGAATGATATAATATAAACATTTGTAAAATGAGGAATAATTTTTTCTTACAGTTTCTGCATGCAGTCTTCTCTTGTGCTTGTATTTTCTCTACAGCTCACCTTTCTGCTTCTAATGAGGCTGTATTTTTTCTGTACAAAAATTGGTTTGATATTTATTTGATCTTTGCCAGTGCATTTAATACATTAAATACACTGTTGTTTTAAATAGTTTCCCCTTCTTGCTACTTTCTAGAAATGCACTTCAAACTCTATAATATTAAATACCTCCTCAATCCATGTCAGAAAAGCTAATTTTTGAGGATAGCTATGATAGCACCTCTCTCTCGGACAAATCCTCACACTTCTTCTTCAAGATTGATGGAAAATCCACAAAATAAAAGTTTCAAAATCAAGAGAATCTTCCTAAAACTATCAGACAAATGGTGCATTTGATAAACAAACACAAAAATATTATTTGTTTACTCACTTTTGGGAGTCAATAGAGATTCGATTTGATTGTGTAAAGCATGGTGTGAATAGGATTAATAAATTTCATTAATGCTGCCATCAATATGAAAGTATCTCTGCAGATATTAAAAGGCTTGTGTCAGCTGCTCTACAAAAAGGCTTGAGATTCATTCTCCTGGGAGAGAAAATAGTTGTCATGCCATGCTAAAGGTGGTAGGCAATCAGTTAAAGGCAGTAACCCTGACTAATAAGAAACTCATAGTTCATTTTTTACTAACTTGTTTCTTGGGGAGATTTCCAGCTTTCTACAGGGACAGAAATAGTCTTTAAGAGCAAACTGCTGATGCTCAGATGAAGTAGATGTCAAAATGAGACTTGGAGCAGCAAATGATTTCACAGACTAGGTCACTGCCTTTTTAAGAAACTGAATCACGATGATCTACAGATGGTTTTACAGGCAGTAATGGCCAACAATTTAACACCAACTGAGCTAAGTTAAAATTAAGGCAGAAGTTTATTGCATTGCCTTAAAGTTTATAGCAGTTTAAATTCACGAATATTGATTCATTTTTATATATATATTATTTAGGGAGCATGACCCTTCAAGCAGAGAATACTTTTACATTAAAGCAATGATCTAGGGAATGGAGATTTCCCATTATTATAATGGTGACTCAGGAAATGTTAGAAAAGGTCATTGATTTCTTTCTTCTAAGAGTGAAAATCTCAGCCACAGCTGGAAGAAAAATAAAATTTACAATGTTGATACTTAGCAATGCCTGCATGTATAGTACAGTATAGAAAAAAAGTCTAAGACTTAAAGAAGGAATAAATTTAGACAGAGAACTCACAAACAGTTCTGGGATGACTCAACCTCCTGTTTTTGTCAAAAACATTTAGTGAATTTCCCCCCAAATGATCCAGCATTGATTGCCTTATTTCTGATAACCACCTTCTTGCACTAGTAATTTTGATCATCAGATGCAAAGATGAGGAAGACCCTGTCTTTGAGCAGTTAGAGAATGCCTGACCTGTCCCCACAAGATGTGATGCTCATGGAGGTCCAGCACGGATCTTTCTAAAGAGCTTTTCAGCAGCCACGTTTGGCTTGGCTTTCATGTTGTCAAATGACACTCATAATTTTTATTATAATTCTTACCAAAAGCAAATGAAGGAGCACTCAAATGAAAAGCCACTGACTGTGAAGTAAGGATTGACTAAGGGTTAGAGGGACATTTCCGCACTATTGGCTCAGGGACAATAACCACCACAACCATTTACCATTTGGTTAATTTGCTGAAGTGCTCCCTGTCTGCTTGTTACTGCTGAGTGGAGGAAAGATAACTATAATTTAATCAGTATATTTCTATAATAATTCTGTGACTAGCTCTTTCATAGGGAAGCCCCTTGGGCTTGTTATTGCTGTGAACATTCCTGACTGATGTCCTTGTGAGTCTGCACCTCGAAAAACTCATGTTATGAGCCACAAGAGTAAAATATATCATTGGATATATGGTGTGTCAGATTTTTTGTCAGAGACTCTTGTTCAAACCCCATCTTCTAAACATCCTTGAGCATCTTTAGAAACTGGTCAGTAGTGTAATTTCTGAATGTAAGTGTGATTTTGCTTTTTGACTCTGAGACTGGGTTTAAAGTTTAAAACAAAATAGATTTGATTCTCTTAATGTCTTTGTGGAAGGGCCCTACTTCAGTACTGAAATGCATATCTGAGCTTTGTAAGGAGGCAACCAGCAGGGAATTAGGGTGGGGAAGACAACTCTTCTGAAATAAACCAGTATTCCATTAACACCTATGCTACAAAATGCAGGACTAGAATGGCCAGTCAAAGTTACACAGCAGCTGACAGCATCATATGCTAACTCACTCTTCTTACACTGTTCTCTGTCTCTCCTACCTTTCATTTCCTCTTTCCTTAGCTACTGTTTTTTTCTTGTATTTCACATAAGACTGCATTATTGAAAGTGGAGGATGTCCACTATGGGCCCTTTCCTGAAGCGTATCACTGCTTCTGTTCTTTGCAATCACACACTTTTTGTGTCTCAACTCATCTCCTACCCCTTAAAAACAGCATACAGAAAGTGGGCAAAGTGAGATATGCACAGTGTCTGCAGAAATTTCTAAAAATGAAAGCCTACTCTCCATTACAAGGATTATCCTATGAATAAAACTGCTTTTAAGCATTCCTTGAGTCCCCCTCCAAGACAATGACAGCAGTGATTTCTTGCTGCAGGATTCAGTATGGTTACTTAAGAGTGCTTCTGGGTCACCCTGTGGCTGGACGTGCATGGGCACGCTGCTCTGCACACTTGGTGGCACACAATGTTGCAGTCTTTTCAACTTCATTTTTAATTTCAGAATCTATGAAATTTGGCTCTTGATGGAGGATTTCCTGGACTAAAAGAGAGAAAGGGGACTTGAGAGACCAGCTGGCCCCACCCAGCAGCACCTGCAGTCCAATGCTTGATATGAAAGAGTAGACAGCACAGGTTGCAAAAGGAAGAGTTGAGTGCACAGAAAAGCAACCATTTCTTAAAGTTATAAATTTGTCCTGCAGTAGGAACTTTGTCTCCCTGAGGTATCCACAGATCAGGCCCTTAGGACTTCTCCCATTTCCCAAGGGAAAAATGCCATGATGTAGGAAATTCACAGTAAATGCCTTAAAAGGAGTAAAATGGCAATGACTCACCTGTAGGTGCAATTTTCATGCATCCCCACTCAGAAATTTTAGCTTTGATTGCTCATAATTAGTCCCAGATCATTCATTTTTAGCTAGATTTTATCCTACAAGCTCTGAATTTCGGAATATCTGCAACCAACAAAAAGTTGTTCTTACTGTATTATGGTGGTTGTTCATGAAATCACCTGATGTGGGGATTCAGCAGAGCTTCTCTCCCTTGTAAACCACTCTGACCCATTTCAGAGGGAGCCTGGCTTGTAGCTGTGTCCCAAACCACGAGTGTTTCACGTTAGGTTTCAGAGCAGTGCATGAGCTGAAACATCTAGGGTGATACTTTTCCCCCCTTCAGGAAATGCAGAGCTGCGTATGTAAAGGAGATATTTGGCTCCAGAGACCTGATTAAATTTAGTCTAAAGAGATTTCTAGAGAGGAAAGACTGAAATTTGGAATGTGTTGTAATTAGTGGAACTAAAATATAGAACTTGGAAAGTGAAGTACTTCCAAAATAAAGATCAAATACTTCATTTTTAAAATGCTAGAATAGAAACTGGGGTGGTCTTACAAAGTTTTGATCACCTGTATTATTTTTATGTATGTAAAAATAGGTGAAATATCTATATAATAATAAATACGTGAAATATGTATGTAATATCTGCATAGATATTATCTTTTACCAGATTTTTAAAGCGAGTTGACTTAAATCTACATGTGCTATCCAGTGGTATGTAACTTCATCAAAACTCATGCTTTCTTCAGCCAGCTGTGAACCAGCAGCATGAGGTGCATCTCAAAAGTTAAATGTCAATTTCTAGCCGTATCTCATATTTGATTGTCACTGGTCATTCATTCAGCATCTGGGTTTTATAAGAATTATGGGAAATGTTGAAAATGTGGGCAGAAGACTGAAATAGCTTTTTTTCTTTTACATAAATGGAAAAGGAGTAGATGAAACAAGTGGAGAAGGTAAGGCAATAAAAAATAGGAGTAGTATGGGATATAAAAAAATGTCAGAGGAGACTATAAAAAAAGGAGAAGGAAATTAACTGAGGTTTTTTTGACATGGTCCAAGCGGTTATGCTGCAAGTGAGCGTTTGAGACATGTGAAAGGTATTAGGAACTCCCTGGTGAGATAATCATGATGTAGCTGCTTTGAACATGTGTGTCTCCAGGAACTGATGGGTCACTGAGAGGACATCAGAGGGACAGATCTGTTAATAAGGATGTCTGGATGGTCCATGACGACATTTGTTGCACTATTTGGCGGAGTTGTATAAGCATCTGTGAATCTCTAATATCTCAGTTGCTTTCTCCGGGAACTCTATTATTTCCTACAATACTTGAGCTGCAAAGTGTTGCTGCTGGGCAGCACCTTTTCAAAGAACTTTAAACTGGAGACACAGAGGTAGCTAATCAAGAATGAGTAATCAGTGACATCTCTAATCTAGTCTTAGAGGCATGCAGTGATGGAGCCTTCACAGCCACTCACATGATCTATTCTGATGCTTCAAAAATCAGTATCAGTACTGTACCTTATTATCCCCCTAAGATTTTTCTTCTTTAGACTAAATTACCTATGCTGATCCAAACACTCTTCATGTGTATCCACGTTCTCACTACTTTTCTCTTCACTATCATGGTTTTGCTGTATTTTCCTAAAGAATCGAGTAACTCAGCTGCAGAATTGCCAGGGAGAGTTCCAAGTGCTCTGGGAGGGTTATTTTATTTGTCTCATTTCAACATCTCTCTTAACGTCCTTGAAGGAGTTTTGCCTTTTTCTCAATGGCTCAGTGATCTTTTTCACTTCTGTGCAGTTTACAGTTCACCTCATTTATCAGATTTTTTTGATGTTTTACTACATACTCTCCATTAACCCATCCTGTATTTTCATAGTTTATTCCTCCTGCTCAATTTGTAAATGAAATCTTCTGCCACAAATTTTTCCTGCTGCCTATTGAATAAAAAATTCTTCCATGTATTTTTTTCCCATTTGAATTTTAATTAAATTTCTCAGGAAGCTTATTGTACTCTTCAGCTCCATGTAATCTACAAATTATATATATACACATATATCCATATTTATATATGCATATTTATATTTGTGTGTGCTCTATTGCTATGTCTTAATTTAAATGAAAGTACTGAAAAAATTGTGTCCAGAATGGACTCTGCAGAGCCCCATTCAGCTTTCTGCTTGAAAGAGAGCCATTGATTAATATTTGTTTTGGTATAATTGTTCATCTGTATGGTCACTCACCTGTTATCTATATTGTATTTCACTAAACTGCTTGTGAAAATGTCATCTCCCACTGCAGTTTCTTCACTAATCATAAGTCATTCTACTCCATGATAGAAGCAAACTATTTTGAAGAAAACATTTTTCAGACATCCATACTAATTGCCATTGTTTTCTTTTCTTCCATATGCTCATTATCCTTCACTTAAAATACAGACACCATCTTGTCCCCTTCTGTCCTCTGGTACCTCTATTTCCTTTATGAATTCACACATATGTAATGGCCCTAAGAGTAATTTGAATCATTTTTAAGCTACTTAGAAAGAAACTAATCGAGACTGAACAGTCTAATAAAATATATATTTATTTTAAATTCTTCCTGACATGCTCCTTCCCAATTGTACTATGAGACTTTATGCCTTTGATACTGATACTAAATTGTACTGCTCGACTGAATTTGAATGAATTGACCCATTAAAGAAAATGGAAAAATGTCCTTAACACTTTGGTCCACCATCATCTGTAGTTAGTTCTCCATCCCTGCTGTACTAATATCCCTAATGGATTAACTTCTTTTTGTATCTTAACACATTCTACTTCTCATGTTCTTTATTTTCTCTTTCAGGTCATATTTTAGTATTTCTGACTTACTGTCTATAAAATCTTCTTTTTTGTACAAGTCTCATAATCTACCCTAATTTCCACTTTTATATCCTTCCCTTTCTGTAGCTAAACTCACAGCTCAGCCAGAGCCTCCATGCTTTTTTCTGCACTGGGACAGCTTGTACCTGCTGTGTTATTTATTTCCTTGAGGAAACATCACCTCTTCTCTAAGACTTGTTTTTCTTAGACTTCTCTAGGACTTCTCCCTTGAGAACTTACATAAAAAAATTCTGAATTCACCCTTTTAAAAAATTGGATATGTTTTGTATTATCCTTCATATCCTTCCTCTTAACCTAGCACTTTTTCAGTTCACTGTCACCCTCACTGAAGCAGCATTCTGCCCTTTTTTCCCTGATGGTAAGACTCAGACCCACAGGAAAAGCCCTCCTAGCTGCTTTCTTCATTTTTCTATCAAAGCATTTTGAGTGCCTCCTAAAAAATTAGGCAGACATTTCAGTCTGTCATTTACTTTTTTTAAATGTTTTTTTAATGCCCAGTCCTGTGCTTTAGATGATTCCTTGAGGTATTCAGGGAAAAAAACCCCAACAAACCAGAAAACCCCATCCAAACGATGCTTTTTATCGGCTTTTGGGAAACTGGTCTGTATATAGCTCCATCTGAATAGTGTTCTTTCTCCATTTTTCACCATGCAGCAGGTTTAACTCGTAGCTTTCATCCTTCATATAAAGTTTTTGCATCTTTAATATGTGAGAGAATTCTACATCTCTTATTCATTCCCTAGGCAGCCCTTATTGGACAATCTATTAATATTCCAAAACTGGTACATATGCCATCATCTGTTATACCAATTAAATCAGAGTTTTCCTCTGCTTGTTTATTCCCCATACTCCTTGCAATGCTACACAGACAGCTAAGATTTTTGGCAAATAAATTAATGTTCTTGAGTGACATATTGCCCCAATCCAATCCACCAGCTGCCATTATTACATAAGATATAATCATACCTAGCATGGGGCAATTGCAGCATTGCAGGCTGCGCAACTCCATAAGGGGAGGAAATGCTGCATCTGTTGTATTCAGGATTTGCTGTTGCTGGCAGGCTTTTCCTGTAGAAAAGTTTCAGCAGGTTGGCTTCTCTTTGTTGTCTTGGAAAGGTAGCCCAGCGTGATGAGTGCACTTGAAGTAACATGGTGATTTTTCTTGGAATCAAGAATCTTAGGGGTTTCTTCATGCCTTTCCCTAGATATAATTAAGGAACTTCTGCTTATCAGTGAACTGCACACAGATGTTCCGTCTCTCTTCCCTAAGCGCCTCCTACACTCAAGGTATTTGTTCTGGTTCAGTTCACCATTCAATTTCTCTTCAGTAACATACTTTGGCTTGTGTTCATGTCCTGTTTACTTCAGTACGAGCTGAGCATGGGCTTAGAACTAATCAGATAGACGGACACCTGACTGAATAAAAAGGGTTTGTAGCAGCCTTGTTTCAGTCATGTGCTATTCAGAAACCTGTCTGGTTTAAATTACTCATTTCGTTTTTCAGAATTTCTCTGTTGGCTCTTTCTATGAGTGGAACAGCCCGTTTCATAGCCTTTAGTTTTTACTAATGCTGCACAAGATTTCTGATTTCCCTGCTAGGCCATAGCATGCTCACCTACAGTGACCAGAATCTTGTGATACACAGGACACCCTTGTGAAGCATGACAGTGCTTGACTTAATAGCGTGTACACACTCTCCCATACTGGTCTCTCTCTCTGGTTACTGCTTTCTGTAATCATACTCACATACGGTATCCATAAACTACCAGCTAATCAATTGCATATGTACCTTACGATTTTGAGGTATGTATTTTTATGATTTTTATTGCTTGGTGTACAGATGATTGAAACTGACCTGTCTAGATGGTGGCTAAACGACTCAAAATCTTTGCCTATTTGGAAACAACTGCAAAACCAAAAGTGCGCTTGTTCCAAAGTTACTCTCCAATAGAAATTAATTTCCATAGCAACATGGGGGCAATGTGGTTTAAGGGTATATTTTTATTTAACCTCCAGATTCATCGAATACCCTAAGTCAAGAATTTTAACCAGAGCTGGAAATTAACATAATGATGTGATTTTGTAAACTTTTATCTCCATAGGATGGCAGTTGCACAAAATGAAACAACTTTTTTCAAAATTATGGTTTTGCAATGTTATTTATTAAGTCAAATGTAAGGAAAAGATGCTGCAATGGAATGAATGTTGCTTATGTAAAAACCCACAAAGCTTCAGCCAGGTTGTTTATTGTACAGCTTGAGGCAAAATTAGGTATTCAGTACTGTTCCAGTGCGAGTAAAGAAACCAATGGAAATGATCCCCAACACATGAGGATGCTTTTGATGTTTCATTTCTTTCTTTGTTTTCAGTTTTGCTCTTGAGAGACTGACATACTGTACTACACAATACAGAATTTAAATTCAGTAGTATCCAAGCATGTGGAGGTTTTCTAACTGTGAAAAATGCAATATGCACTTGAATTATTTTTATTAAGAATTCTCAATGGTATTCTTGCAGATAGCCACAGATAGCTGAAACTGCCTTACAAATGCGTTATGGTATATATTATTCCTCACTTTGTCCTCAATGACATGTTATTTGGTCAATGTGAACAGGTGGTGGCTGGAGAATTGATAAGGACTTGATGCTCATCCAGGACTGGATGACTTCTTGAGCACTATTGCACAAAGTGACAGGAGGAAATGACAGGAGCTGTTGTAACCAGCTCTCCAGTAACTCCATTCATGTCACTTCCCTGAGAAAATCTGGGCCACTATTTAATGTATCACATCAAATTGCTGGATACACAATGCATTGCCTTCCAACATCAGAAGAGGTAATGACCAGTGCAAGATAAATTGGTACTGTGTGTGCTCAACAACAATACTGGTGGTATTAAGTCTCTCCTCTACCCTCAATGTCATACGTGTAATTGCTGTTCAGACTAACGAGAATAACACCCAAATGCTTCCTATTATTTTGCAGAACACATTTTTCTTAGAAGCCAGGGTTTTGTACCTGTCCTCTTCATGGGATGCAATGGAAGTCCATATTTTCAGCAGTAGTGTCACAAGCTGCAAATTTTAGGTTACACACCTTTATTTACTTTTAGAAATAATGATTTCCAGTGTTTAAAAGAGCTTAAAAATTGGGAATTAAAAAATGACGACAAACTCACTGGTCATGTTTTAAACTCCTAGTGTATTTGCAAATATTTGCATTATTTGCAGAAAGCTTTTACTCCCCCTCATAGAACTGTCAAAATCACAAAACTTGTTTCGTCTTTAAAGTGCATGAAAAATGGCACTAAAATTGACTTGTGTCTCTAGGAGCTCAGCAAAGGTATTAGATATTTATGTCTGTACAAATTACACTTAGCATTGCTTTTACAGCCTGAATAAAACTTTCACTCACTCCTCTTATATCCTTTTAACAACTCGTGATACAATGGACACTACAAGTCCATTTTTCATCAGTAATTTAGCTCAGGTATCAGAATGTTCCACTTCATCACAGTAATAGTTTCTCTTTGCTGAGTAATGTTACTGTCACATCCTCTGCCACAGTTTGCTTCAGTTGATGAAAAATGGTTTGAATCTTGCATGTTTGGGTGAGCACAGAAAGAAATCTACCGCTGTATGTATAATATATTGAGACAAAAAATGAGAAACTGCTTTTGTCTTGGAGGTTGAATACATGTTTAAGACTGAGAAAACATCACAGTTGTTAAAGCTATGTTATGTTCCACTTGATAACAAACAGAAAAAACTATAAGCCCTTGCTTTTAGTTGTAAGCTTTTTGACATATTGAATAGGTCAAGAGAAGTCACAAGTGACTAGCAAAAGTTATTTCAGTGTCTGAAATGGCTAATATACCATTCAAAACAACATGAGATAGTTCATCTTCCTCTATTTAAGTACTCCATGTTATATGTATTCATGACATCATAGAACATTTGTTAGAAAAGGAACTTTGGAGTTTCAACTACTCTTTTTCTCTAGTTGCAAGGCAGAATAAACATTACCTTTTGTTTCTGGTAGTTGTTTGCCTGACCTGCTTTTAAAGCTTTTCAGTGCTTATGACTCCACATGACCATCGCTTATTTACTCAAATATTCTATCACTGGCACAATTCGAAATGTTTCTCTGCCACTTCACGCTACATTCACACTGAACAGTGTAAACAGATAATCTTCCTCCTGTTTGCAGCAGATATTTATCTTTACTGGTATTTTGTGTTCACTCAAGGAGTCTCCTTCCCTTGCTTAGATTTACCTGGTCCTTGCTTCAGTCATTGTCCCTAGGTCATGTTTAGAAGCTCTGGATCATTCTTACTGTTCTCTCCTAGGCACTCTCCAAATGGTGAATGCTTTTAAAGTGCAGAACATGGTTCTCAAGCTGAGACCTTACCAATATTAAGCCAAGTGAAGGGGTATTGCTCCCTGTAATTGTAAATTACACTTCTCTTTGCACTCTTTGAAACGATATTTACTTTTCTGGCTAGGTCATTATTGATGTGTTTAACTTGTGGTCTGAAATTACCAAGATCCTTTGCCTTGGAAATGTTTGCTTCCTTATTTACTTTTCTTTTATTTGTGTTGCTGACTATACCTGCAAAGATACTTTGCTTGCGCCTAGCAAGTAGCATGGTATTTAGGTTGCTTTTTCATTTTCTTATGAGCAAATTACCCTTTAATATACCTCTCATATTTTCCAGAACCATGTCATCTGCGAAATAAGTAAGCATAATATTTATTCTTTAGGCTGTTAATGAAAATGTTGAAGATTCTGGAGTGAACAGAACACCTGTACACACTCAATTAATCTGTCCTTCAATTTTGCTAAAGAATTATGTATAACCTTTTTTTCAATGTAACTATGAAACCTTTATCCTTTCTGTAGATGTGGGATCTAGTGCATGTTATCCTAGCTTGATACTGGAATAATTAGGATTGTGCCAAACGTATTAAAGGCAAAATATATAACATTCCTGTTACTCCTTCCACAAAGGCAGTTTTTCTGTTGAAAAAGAAGATCAGGTTTATCTGAAGCAATTTCTTTTTGGCATCTGTCTTGATTTTTAGTCCTCCATTTTTATTTTAGTTAGTGACAGTAATTCTCTTTCATTATTTGTATCTTTCTCTGAGTTTAAATAAATTGACTGATTTGTAGTTCATATCTCCCTTTGTCCTAACTTTTTTTTTTCAGGCAATTGCAAAGCCCTCTTTGCTAGCTGCTTGTTACCTCACCTTTCTTCCATTATTTTGACTGTAACACTGAACAGCTCTGAGATTTGTTCACTACTTTAATTTTCCTGATATTGCACCCAACAAGTCTGAAACATTTCGCTTCCATCTGAAATCTCCAACCCATGTTTATTTACCCTAAGCCAAGAATTGTCTTTAAGGAACTGTCTAAAAGTTGTTTTAAAGATTCCATTTTGCATGACACATTTTTATAGATTTTCTACTGTGTTAGATAACCTTTTCCTTAGTTTATATAACTGTCTCTTGATATCCTAAATACCACCTGTGAGACGTGCATCAGTTTGTCCTTTGCCTCTGTATGCGCACAGAATTTATTGGTAAGTTTTATGTGACCTACTCTGCTTTCCACTTTCTATATTCCTCCTTGAGGTTGAAATCACAGAAGAACATCTGATTCTGACTACACACCTGGATTTTTCCCTGCAGTAACATAGGTTTCCTTTCATTCTTGGTTTGTTCCTTTGAGGAATAGCTAGCTTTTCTTAATCCCTTTTGTCATTAGATTGGCCTAAAATTCCCTGAGTTACTGACATTTATTTTGCAATAAATGTTTTGTTCTCTTTATCTTTAAGGACTTGGAGCTCTGCCATTTTTTGATTATTCGTCCTAAATTACTGTAATTTGTGCAGAGGTTTGAACCTCGAAGAGTCTCCCATCTACTTGGTTTCTTCACTGCTTAGGACACTGAGTGACACTCTGTGTCTGGTTCTACCTACTCTACAAGTAAAATGAAAAGTTCTTTCTCCCTGGTATGTCCCCTTTGTAGGGGGATTCTTCAAGTTTCTAATAAAAACCTCATATTTATATAATCTTGTAGTCGTGGCAACACTTATGCCTTTCTCATGCATTCTCATTACTCTTACAATTCCTGCACTTTGTAATTCAGTGGAGACCTTTTCTTGTCATGTATTTCCTCCCTTACTGACCTCTCCATCTCCTGTGGAGATTTGATCTTTTGTGTTACACTCTATGAATAATCTTATGAAGTTGCTGCTATGCCAATCAGATATAATTTTCAGAATCTGATATTTTCTAATCTTTCCCTCTCATTCACCTGTTTATTTTTATATGTCTACAAATTTACAAGATCTTTTGCAGATTGACACACTAACCGTTTGATTCTGCCATGAAATTTTTACAAATAATCTAAGATCTTACTTCTACTTTTAATAATCTGTGCTGGATCAACATGAACGATCATAATATCTCTGTGGAATGCAGCATGCTGGTACAGAATTCAGGTTTGTTAGCCTGGTCAATATAATGAAATCTCTGTGGTAATCAGATATGAAATTCATTGCATAACTTTATGCAATACACTTGTCTGAAAGTGAACTTGACTCAGGGTGAACTCTCCAAACCCAGATGATTGTTCTCTTGTGGGTCAGGCATGGATTTGAGCCATTTAAATATAGAATCAGCCTCATATTTCAAGAAGTCAGTGGGCAGGATAACAAGCACCAGTCACCTTAACATCTTAGAAATTTTAAGTTAAACAAATGACAGAATTTATTTCCTAGTAAGTAAACACAGAAGAAGCCTCTTTTAAAAAGTCCTTGAACACAAAAAGCCTTTGCTCATTGTGAATCAAAATGAATTCGTTTTATAACTTCCAGTTTGATTAAGAACAATGTCATGTGTTCCCAGGAGCTTTGGTAATATTTTTTTCTTTCTCTCTAAGCTTAACAGTGTTAATGTTGTACTTATTGTTTCTTAATTTTACTCTCATTTCTACGACACTGACTAATCATCCAAATTCTATCTGCTATGGTGCCAGAGCCTCCTGGGTAATAAGAGTGCCAGTGCTTGATAAGTGGCTGCCAGATAAAGCTCATGTTGGTTCAGGAGAAGCTGTGCCAACTGTAATACAAAAAGTAATGAATAAAGACAGCAAAAGAATATAAAAATTACTTTAACTTTTGGTTATTGAAACTGTGCATGTCCAAGTAAATCAAATGTTTCAAGAGGCAATGTATACTAATTTTATTTGCAATTAAATGAGACAACAGCTAAAAGGATGCTGTTTTTCTATGTATCAAGCACTCTGTTGGGACCTTTACTGATTAAGTCTTTTCTACATATAGCAACTTTTCTATTTATAAGAGATGAGTTGGTAATAAAATCTCATTTCTGACTGAAAGAAAATATATATAATTTGAAAAGAAGACAAAGGCAAAAAGTAAAGAAGTGGAGATGGTATTGCAGTGTCTGCATGCTCTTTTTTCAGAGTATCATGGTTAATCAGAAAGAACTGTGGTTCAGGAAGACAATTAGAGTATTTTTTTTTAAATGTTCTTTGGAGGGAGAAGGGATATGAAGGGGGGGCAGTGAATTGCATTCTGTGCATGGGCAGAAAATTGCATCATTCACACGAGCTTATGAATCTCTTTTTTTGACCGCTTTGCATAGAATTAATGAAGCTTAAGAATACTTCCTAATTCAGTTTATTTGCCTTTGTTAGAGAAGATTGAGGCACATTGATTGTCCTGTGCCTGAAGGTCACTTAGTTCAGGGCATCTGGACATGTACATCAGGACACGTCTCCTGTTTTGACAGACTCAAGAATAGGTAGCAAAAAAAAGGAATGGAGGATGATAGCTATGAAAGAAAAAGTTACTTTTGAAAGGTTTACTTTAAAGTCCTACATTACTCTTCAAACATGGGAGTTAAAACTTGTTTCAGGGTTAATCTGTGTCCTTTTAATAGCTGCTCTGCAGTCCTATCAGTAAAGAAGGGGAGAGAGAGGGAAGTTTCTGCCATAAACAACGTTGCAATTCAAGAATAGCAAAATTTACTATGGGAAGGCTCATCTGGAGTCCATCTGTGATCTTAGCCAGAGAAATTAGCTACATCTGCTTTGAAAATGTGTTATAATATTTTCTCATTTGAATTTTTAAATCATTTGACTTTTTAAAATCAGGTGAAGCTTCTGCACTAGTTTGAATCAGATCCAGATCTATCTTTTTAAGAGTGTGGAAAAGTTCCAGAGACAGCATCTGCTTCATCTTTCACATGCTTTTGTGGAAAAGGATGATTGCTTTTTTTCATCACCCAATGTGCTATTATAAATTTAAATATTATAAATATGTATTATAAATTTAGGTCCCCTAATCCTACTTTTCTACGGATCAGCCACACTGACAGGTATATTACTAGGTAGTTGAGGCAAGTGTGGTGTTGGACAGACCAATAAAATGCAGTGAAGCGTGTGACAATAGTCACAAATGCCCATCATTAGCTGTTTTATTACTGTATTGAAGCATTCAGCTTGTGTGCCTGCAAGGATAAGTCTCATCTAGGCTTAACAGAGGTTTTATTTAAATGCCTCTGGGGTCAAGTGTGTGTCATGATAAAGTTCAGCAGCTCTATGAAGTCTTTTAGTTTCCATCAATCAGTTTGACAGTACTCAGCTCCCTCCACTTTTCCCTTGCAGTCTCTGCACAAATATTATTAAATGTTCTCTTTACTCTCCTCTCTTCTGCTAATAACTTTTCCTGTCTTTTCAAAACGTGTTAAAAGTGCAGGACAAAGGGGGCTACCATATTTGTCTGTGACCTCTTTCACTTGCAGATTTTGTAATTACAATTATGGAACCTTTTGTAGGTCATGTACCTGTAATAGCGCTGAACCCTACTGTCCTTGTGCTGCACGTCCTTTGTTCCATCTAGGCCAACATAAGAATGGCAAAAGGGACCCTCAGGGACCACCTTTGCTTAGTGAGGGCCCCCTTTGTGCGCAGGCTCACGCTCATGACACATCCTGGTACAAACATTTCTTTATGATTGTACAAAAATGTCCTTATAACCCTTGGAACTAAGGTAAAAATTGAAGTGAACATCAGAATATCTTCTATCCACCTCATTAGAGACAGTTTTCACCATGGTAAGTGGTTACCAGCTGGAGCCCCTAAAATCGATATTAAATCTATTTATAAATATATTTTCAAATTGTCTTGAAAAGCAAAAGAAGGGTGGCATGACCTCATTTGTAGGTAATATAACATTTTCTTCAGATAGTCCATCTGAAGCAGATAATGAAGAGAGGCATAAGTTTCTTAAACCACTGTCTGACATAATGGCAGGTGAAGTGCAAGGATGAAAAATGCAGAGATGATGGAACACATCCTGTAACAGCTTATCTATCTTTCTATGAATATACAAACACATTATATCCAAATCATGGGATCCCAGTTTTACAAATTTTGTAACTAGTAGTCTGTTCTAGTATTGTGGCTAATAGGAAAAATATCAAGTATTTCTAATTTTTAAGTGAATAATAGCTTTCCAAATAACCCAATCCTTTCAGAGACTGATTATAACTTTTAATTATTAAAATTAAAAAAAAAATATTTTATTTTTGTGGCTAGATCAATATTATTTATTTTGAAAACAAAGGCTGGACTTAGTTTTTCTTGGCCTTACAGAGTAAAACTGATGCTATCTAATTTACTGCTAACCAGTACTGACATAATGTCATAAATCTCTTTATATTCATTCTTTCTGTAAATTTTCAGGACTCTGAATGTTACATTTCTTCTCTTGCTCTGTGCTATTTGAACCAATGGGAATATTTTATTTATATGAAAATTAACAAAAGTCCTGTGGTTTTCTCCTCTCTGCTGCATTCTCTTGAAGGCAAAGCTACTAAAGTCACTGGGTTTGGATATTGTCTCAACCCAGGCCAACTGAAATTAAGTTTTTTATTTGCATGTAGCAGAACCTGCATAAACTAGAACTGAAGTTCAGCTTCAACTGATTGACTGTTGCTCTGCTTTGGATCGCACTCTCTCAAGGAAACTGCTGAATATGCTTCTCAAAGTAGATAAAGTCTATGTTATGTAAGGCATCTTCTCATAATGCACTTTTAAAGCAATTTAAATGTTACACCCATTGCTCTGAACAAGATCTAGCTGTTGCAGCCACACAGGTACAATCTGCTCTCCACAATGTCTAGTGGTACCAGATGGAAAGCTGAGTATCAGGAACTTGGTGGTGCAGCTCTGACATAATTCCCAGCGGAATGTATCCCTGCTGCTCTTAATGTACAGTTTCTGGCTGCCTTTGTTTTACAACACAGGATAAAGTTTACTCTGCTGACAAACAAATGTATTTGAATGATTTGTATTTAGGATGAAATTTCTCCTGTTTCTGTCATAGCACATAAGACAGGGTCTCCAGAGTGTGATAAACTGGAACTTGACAATTTCCTATTGGATGTCATTAAGTTACCTTCTGCTGATTAATCCTCCTGTCAGTATAGAATGCTTTCTCATTTTCTATCTAATTTTGTGTTAATAATGCAAGAAGATTTTTATTATATCATTTATGTCACTTCAATAATTTGTATTCAACAGTACCATTTTCCCCTAATGTTCTACCAAAGCTCAGCATTTGTTGGTCCCAAACTCCCATTTGTTCTCAGTCTCTTGCACTTTCTTTTTTCTGTGGGAACCTTCTTCATTAATCTAAATGTACTGTGTCCTGTGTCGTGCTGTTCCTTTCAAACTTCAGCGACACTCAAAGAGGAATCATGAGAGGAAAAGAGAAAAAAGTTCTAGAGATATCGGGAGAGTGGTAAGTAGATAGCAGCTTTTCAAAATATTTTCTTTATTCATTAAAGTACCTTGTTTGCAAGAATGAAAATAATCTCTTGCTGTGATTCTGTTTTAATTTTTACTGGTGTCTGTCCATAATACTTACTGATGAAGTACCTCTTAAAAGGTAGGAAATAGGCACTGGAAAATGAACTGGGTAAGCCAGAGCACCACTGTTACAGATATGGTACCTATGGTGCCTTGTCAGAGGGAGTGAAAAAAACTGTAAGCTCATTTTTATTCAATCCCAGGAATTCAGAAAATTATTAATATTAAAAAAAATTCAAATAGAGGACTGAATGGAATTTTAATTTAAGATTATCACAGATACAGACTCTCAAATGAATGGTTTCCATCCAATTAGGTGCTAGGGAGCAAAAAATCTCACTGCAAATCTCTGTGGTGAATCAGTGTTAGACCATGGCCAGAAATACCTCTGATAATCTTGAATGCTGTGATTAATGTACAGCTCAAGAGGTGACATTTTATGTCAAAAGATAAGAGCCATTTTAGTATATCAGTGCCTTTCTGGCTCAAATGATGTTGATTGATTCCATTCTTCTGGAATGCTTCCAGCTATCACAAATGCATGCTGGGTTCTTTCACCAGAAATGCTGAAATAAATCTAAATAAAGTATCCAGCTGAAAAAAGGGAACCTCTGTTTCAGGTGGGACATACTGTCTATAAAGAAAAAGAGATCGTCTTGACCACTGATTTCTTGTTTCATGAGCTACATGGTCTGAAATTATAATGGATATCATTGACATTGCAGTTCACTGTTTTACAAACCTGAATTCTAACCATCTGGGGCATAGAAGTATGTAAAAGGACCGGGCCCTGTGTATGCAATGTAGAATGCAGAAAAGCAGAAATTAGAAAGTAAATAAAAAGGTTGCCGTAACTGCAGAGAAGGTAAGTCGTCATTGTGTCCCTGCTGAATTCACGTGAGAAAATTACCTTTGTAAGGAGATTTCCTGCCCAGAGGAAATGCACATGATGTTATAATTAAAGAAACACACAAAAAAGTGCACAATATTAGTTTATAATCTTGCTAATCAGGATACTATGATTACCACTGCCCTAGAAGCTGCAGCATAACATCTAAAAGAAAGAATGGAGGATGTTGGTGAGATCCATAATGAGCATTGCATAAGACTGGCCATGCAAATGAATTTTCAGATATTTAAAATGTCCTAAAGGTGATGAATGAATGTATGTGTGCTGTTCTGTCACCAGAACCCACAGCCAGCAGGCATTTCTATGGCATTAGTCAAAGATCTACTCTAAGTGAACAGAGAAAGACGTCTAAGAGATATCATTTAAGTTTGATGATGATGATGAGATGCAGTCATTCCTTGGGTTTGACCAGAGGCACCACACAGCTAAACTAGGCAGAACTCAAACTTTTAAGACAGAAAAGATTATGAGCTTGCTGAAGAAGGAAGATTAGTTTGATAATGAGCTGAGCTCCCTGTATACATTTCCATCACTTACCAATTCTATGTGTGTTGTATAAACCCATGTTTTCTACATTTCAGTATTTGTGTTAGGAGATTGTTCTGTGTATTTTGTGTAGACTAGAGGATGTAAGAAGCACACTGATTTACTTCAATGTGCTGCAAAACTAAAATATTGTCCACAAATATTTGTCTATCCATGCCTTTCTTGTACAACATAAGCTAAAAAATACATCCACTAAAAGATGATGAGAAAAAATAGGTGTATGAAGTATAAGAACTGTTCATATATTTATCTGTATATTGTAAGAAATGGTGTTATATGCACAAATAACAACATAAACACATATAATAGATACAAACACACACACATATAACAAATATAACATCTAATATGTCCGGTCCATCTGGTTCTCTGTGTCATTTGCATCAAGTGTTGAAAATACTGGCATATGTTCTTCTTCAAATGAACAGTTATGTAGCTTACAAACAGTGAGACTCAACAGAAAGGGACTCAGAGCTGTAGAAATGTGTGGAAATCCATAAGGCATTATGGATTACAGTATGGCATTACATCTTACAGTATCACACGGTGCCCCAGTTACAGGGGTTTTTCTTCAAAACCTTATTCTGAAAAGAAAAAAAATTACTCTCTAGCCATTTAAGCAGATAGATCATGGGCTGAAAAGAAGTGAAATAAGATTTATGACATTCTTTTTCTTTATGACACGCTTTACAAGGGTTGTCATGCAGTTCCCGCCCTGTTCCTCAGACCGTTTGCTGTGTCTCCCAAACATCCGGTCATAAAAGATTTGCTGAATGGTGCAAAAAGTCTCTGGTCACTTCCATGTGGGACACTTTCATTTTGTCTTCCTTCCTTCTTCTACACACTCCAGACCAGCAGCACACTGGCTCTGCCATAGGGAAAGGAACACACCTCAGTGACAGGGAACATCAGGAAGGAGGAGAAATATATCCAAAGCACAATCTTGTGAAGACTTTTGGGGAACGTGCAGGCCAACATACCTGCTGAAATACAGGGAGGGAGAACATGTGTTGAAAAACATACCAAGAAACAGTAAATGTTTCCACATTCCCTAAAATCTGATTGTGGGGTCACGCCTTAACAAGCAGTTATGGTGGACACAGGGAAGAAAAGTGGTGATGTATCAGTAAATAGCATTGAGGGTTTCCCTAGGGCTGTTTTAGCATTGAGTGCTGTCAACTTAGCCCCATTTCCTGTAATGAAGTTTGGCTGGTAGAGTAAGTTTCAAACTCCAACGCATGCATGAGTATGTGCTCTGCTGGGTTTTGTATGGACTGTAGAGACCACAGTCTTGAATGACTTGAGGGCCTTAATAAACACAGGGTGTTGAGACAGCTGGGGACACACCAGCAGTGTGATTTCAAGAGGCAGCACATGAGGTCTGACTGAATCAGCTATGCGGTATTTGCTAGATTTAGGATGATGGAAGATTCAGTGGGCACTGAATACTCTAGATTCCCTCTCATGACCACATCATGCCCTGCCTCAAAATCTCCAACTCACAGGCCTCATGGCATGTCCTAAGATTGTGCAGAGAGGGGACAGTGCACTGTTTTAGGTCTTACTTGTTAAAACATCTAACTTTTCCAGCTTACATAAGGATATACGTTCACAGAGATGGAAAGCAGATCCCACATCTCCTGAAGCCACTGGACTGTCGGCTTTCAGACAGGCTTGTAGGTCTAGTCAAGTGGCCATGGCCACTACAGCTGAATGACAGCTATGGTTTAAAATAGCCACACTCCAGATATGATTCCTTCTCAGATCAGCTGATGTAAAAAAAGTCCTGATTGTCCTGCTTCGAATTATACCCACTGTATAATATAATACTGAAGATACCTGCCAATTTAGGCAGAAGGAGAGAAAATATTAGACTTCATCTTTTAAAACATGTAATTGTAGAGTTAAGGTTAATGTAAATCAATAGTCCCCTATAAGCAGCTCTATGGGCACTCAGCAAGCAAAGTATGAGTTAGGTGTCTGAGCCCATCTTGCCTATGTCCCCAGGAAGAACATGTTTTCAGAAGCTATCCTGCCTTGGTTTTGGCTGACTTCTTTGTTTTCAGTTTTACTTTGATGTGAGTAAGGTGTTCGAGGTCACTAAGATGATGTGTGCTTTTTGGCAGGGAAATGTCAGGGGGGCATGGTCAGTGCAGAAGTAGGCAGCACAGCTGGCAGCTGGCTGCCTTGTACTGCTTCCACATCAAGGCATCCCGACTTGCTGCTTACTCTCGCAGGGAGTTAATTTTCTTACTGTATGAAATCTCCATGCTCACAAGAGATGAGTGTTACAGAGCACTTAGCACAAACTAGTATTTCATCAGGACACGGTAAGCCAACAGATACGAAAGGAAGAAGCCTGTGGTGCTGATCATAAATATGAATAGCTGCCTAAAATATTTCCCCAAGAATACTTCAAAATGTTTGCTTGCAGCATTACATGGCTGGATGTATTTTTCTTTAGCACATGACTGATCAGTAGCACTCAGAATATGGAAACATCCCTTTCCCCATTAGTCTAGTCTTTTCTACTTTTGTGCTTCTATGTGATGCTTGGTTCATCCTACGGCTATATGTGAGCCATTTATTACCTGCAGTGTCTTCCATTCCAGAACCTGGATACTCACTATCCATTTCCTTTTTATTCTGCTCCTTTTCTGAATTAAGGTGAAGCTTAGCCTCATTCTTCCTACTGGATTAAGACTTTTGCAGTAACAACCTCCCAGCTGAGTGGCAGTGCCACTGGAGACAGCTAGCTGCCGTTTATATCCATCGTTTCCCATTCCTCTCTCAAACACTGTAATGGCAAAAGATTTACCTTATGTCTTGTATACCTTTTCTGACTGTTTTTTCCACAGCATTTGCACTTATACACACTGCCACAAATTTTTACTTAGTGATCGCAGACTCAGGAGCTACTGGCTCATTTTTTTGTTGAATGACATTTCAGTTGCTGAATTGCACATTACGGGTGCCGATGAATTATTTCATTAACGTCAAACTGGTCATGACTGAAACACTTTCTAAAATCATTCTTTAAAGTAACCTTTAATCAGATGGGCTTTTTTTATAGAAGGCAGTAGATATCCTGACTTCCCAATAGTTATTGTCTATTAAATCCCAACAGTACACTTCCAGCTGAATTCTGTCAACCATGACACTCATCTGGGAAAGTGCTTCATGTCACTTAATAAGGAGAATATGTCTTCCTGAAAAGAACAGTTTCTTCAGCCCTATCTGTAGCTTTGTGCCCTCTGATGCACATTACAGTTCAAGATGTATTTTTTCAAGTAGGAAATGAAGGTTATCAGTGTATTTAGTCTAAACTTCAGAAAATATCCTCCCAAATATTCTACATTTTTCTGTATTTATTCCTCTCTCCTCCAAAAAGAATTTTGTTAATACACGAGGTGTTTACAACCCTGAATTTCACAATCACTTTAAGATTTTGATACTACAAAATCCTTTGTTTTTTTTCATTCCTGCTACATTTTTGTTAACTTGCTATATAAAATTAAAAATATTGTTTCAGTAACTGCAGCAGCTGGAGCAAAGCAGTGATTAAGTTTTCTCTCAGGTCAATAAACCTAACCAAAATCCATCTACCAATAGGTATGTGCATGAAGTGTGTTAGGTTTTAGAAGAGCCCCACTAGTACTGGGGGAATATTCAGTTTCCTCATGAAAAATATTAGGCGAAGATATGTTTTTATTAGAAGTCTGTGAGGAAGAGGGTGTTTCACATTCCAGCAGTAGTGTAGACTTCTGAGCGTTTAAATTCTCAGCTGCCAATGCTGAAAATTCAAGGGAAGATAAACATTGCAGTGGAAAAATCTCCTTCCTAATTGAGGATATTTTGTGGCTTGAAACATCATAATGCTTGGAATGTTTTGCTAAGCTGTCCTTATTTAGCCAGAATCCAACCCAAAATGCCAGCTGTGCAAACTTATTAACACATCCTTTAGTTTATGGTGACTCATTACACAGGGGCAACATATGAACAATTACCATTGCCATTCTGTTCAGTTTAATTATGTGAGATTTGATGAGACTGGTCGTTGCTGCAAATGAGGACACAGGGACAGCAGGAATCGAAAACAATGAGAGGAATGCGTGCATATTCATATAACTTCTACGTATGATTTTGCTGAATGATAAGAACATTTCCATAGTGTTTTGCATATGTATTGCCTGCTCTAAGTCACAGTGTAATTTATGCTACCAGACTGTGGGAGCCATTGGGTTGCAATGTACAGCATGCACCTTTGTGTTAAACTTGCATTAAAAAATATCTTAAATTGTGGATTGTCAAGGTAACCACAAGAGATACAGCCATTTCTTTTCAAGAGATGACTAACAGAGTAGGCAAGCTATGCCTACAGTGTCAGTCAGACTAATTACAAGAGTTCACTGCAGGGTTTACCATGACAGGGTAGAACAATTAAGCCCCGATCATGCTTTCAGAAACAGATAATTCGGATAATTCCTGATACTCCAGTTGGAAACAAAAATTTCTCTGTTCTATCTGATAAGTTTAGCAGTGATATACAAAGACGCTGAAAATGAAATGTCAGGAGGGCTTAACCTTTCCTGAAGAAAACTCAGCATGACTGTTTAGTTCTAAATCTTCAGCCGACATTTTCACCCAAGGATACTTGTTGTCCAGGTTACTTACAACTCCAGGCCAGTTAAATGAGAATTCAATGAGCTCTTCTAATGTCATGTTTCCAAGGGTTAGGAGGAATCAGGCTTCATTCTTTACTGTCTAGCACTCTTTAAAATAATTCACATCTGTCTGAAAGCTTTGATGAGAACTCTCCAAGACATCAGTATTGTTGCCTTGCTTTTCACAGTCCTTCAATGTTTTTAATTCTGTAGACGAAGTTCCCATACTCTGTTCTGTAAACATAAGCCATGTTATGTCTAACTGCTAAGATGTTTTGATTCCTTCTCTCAAGGCGGAGACATTTGATAGATCTCTCCTTGGACCTATGTATTTGAAGGGTGGTAATTTCACTATCCAATCCGTGAGGTTTTCTAAAGGTCTATAAAATAAACAAGCCCCCCCCAGCCGAGAGGTTTTCCGGCTTCCGGTGGGGGTTCATCTCTCTCTGAGCAAGTGTCTCTGTGTTCCTTTCGTGTCCGCGTGCGACATCTGGACTGTGAAAAGCAAGGCAACACAGTATTTTGTCCTTTATATTTTCATAGTACATTTTTACATGTACTATGCTATATATTGACAGTAGAATGGTGAAGAATGATGTCCTTTGGTTCCAATGTACAGGTAATTTAACGGTAAAGAGTAGGTAATTTTTACTGCAGACCATTTATTTATATATGATGAAGCATTCAGATGAAATTTCTATCAGCTTGAAGTAATACATTAATAGAAATGGAATTCTATTTTTATGGTACTTTTCTGGGCATCAGGAGAGTTAAATTCATTGCCTCATTCATCCCAAGAATGAATAAATCCATTTGGGATACCTTTGGGTACCCTATACCTTTTGAACCATTCAAAATTTCTTTTGAATTACTTTAAGGAGTCTCTATTAGTAAGAGGCCAGTACATGGATGACTAATCAGACAATACATCAGAAAGAAGTGATTTTTTCAGCATGTCTTCTCCTCCATACCTCAAATTGAGTAGCAAAATGGGGCAAAGATCAAGTATAATATTCCAGTATAAGAGATAAAACAAAAAATCTGAGCAATGCTTTGCAATGAAAATCTTTACATGTGCTTTAAATCACATTGTTACTTCTTCTCACTGCATTCCTTTCCCTCTATGCATCATCCTATTGTTGCACTTGGCAAAAGCTTGTTCTCAGTTAGGATGTACAAGGCTGTATCAGTCCTTTAGCCATACTGAGTCAGTGTGTTCCTTTAGTTATATCTGATCCTACATCACTGCAGCTAAAGCGCAACTGTGACATGCAGGACAGTTCTAAGTCTTCAAGCCCAAGAAAATCTTTATGTTGGATACTATAACTTACTACTATACAAACTTTACACCATTCTGGTGGAATAATCCAATTAAAGCTTTCTGTCTGTCACCTCCTTAAATTCCAGTATAAGCAGAAGTATGTATCCATTTTAGCTCAGAATTCAGGAAATGGTTGGTGGGAGGCAACACGTTTAGTAGGAAGGCTTACATAAATCTAACAGCCTTCTAGGCATTAAGGCTGTCTGTCCTTTCATTTAGAGTCAACTAATCCCACTAAATTGCTAATGAGAGTCTAAGTAGTTATGATAAAATCCCTGTGCTGATGCAAAGGAAACTACAGTCACAGAGATATCTGAAACAAAGTCGGTGCTAGTTAGTGGGCAAGATGGTTTGCACTGGAATAAAATAAAAACCTAAACCATTCCATTAAACACGGCACCATAATACCCAGAGAGAAAAAGAAAGTTTTGCAGACAGTATGATTTTGCCATCTTCTAAATTCTGTGATTCTGTTAGCAATTAATCTCTAAGCAAATGTTTGTCTGTTTATTCCCTAGGCCTGCAAGCAGTCGTCTGTTTCCTGTGCAGAGCAAAGACAATATGCAAGTACTTCCTAAAGTATACAAGGACATGGATGGCTTATATTGGTATAACACAAGCAAACAAACAAAAATTAACAAACTCAGCAGAAACACTAAGGGATCAATTAGTTTTTATTTGCATGGAATTTACTTGTAAAAATAAGTTAGAGTGCCAAGTGTGTACTTGTCAGGCACTGAAGAGATTTGCAATAGCCGTAAAAACAAGCATGGGCCAATCAGACATGGCAGAGTTGCTTCCACAAGACTTGGAAGTGCCAACTACTAACATACTTAATAGTGTATTCATCAGATATTTATGGTACTTGTGAAAGATTCTTTCAGTTCAGATACAAATGTGTTGCTACTCATTTCTCACATTATTTTTCTTTTTTGTTATTTATCTGCCCTGAATATATAAGAATAAAAGCTTGAGTCTTTCTCTGCCCCTACAGACCTTTGTTTTTGCATTTGGTTTAGCTCTCTCTCTTACTTATTTTTGAATTTTATTTCTTGCTTCTTATACAATGTTCAGCTTCTTTGCCACCTGGGTGTCACTTGCTAATGGAGATGGTTGTGGAACTGTGATAATAAGTGTGATTATTCTGTGAGCAGTGGAACTGATGAAGTCTGGCTTGCTATGGTTGGAATTATTGCTGTTTATGGAGCTGCTAATGCCACATGAAGTTTTCATGCTGCTGGAGTGCTCAAACTAGCTCTCTCTTATATGGCTCTTCAATTTGTATAATAAAATTCATACCATGCTCTTTTTCTTGTCAGGGCACTAATAAGGTCATTCATCCAGACTGTTTTCATGACACTTTTAGGTTGTTTATGCCTTTGAAGCCACTGTCCATCTGTTAAATCGGCTGGAATTGTCCAAAATGTGTTAAATGGAAAATGTGGATAGATGGAGAAGTATGTTTGCATATAAAAACCCATGAAAAGTACTGTTTCATGAATCTCATCACTTTTGCTAGCTGGAAAAAAATGCAATCTAAGTTAAGATAGGGAGGACATTTTCCAGAGGTATCAGCTTTAAAGAAACATAGTGAAAAATGAAAATGGGTTGATCGGCTGCCTAAACATAAGAATCAGATACTATTTTAGAAACTCAAGCATATCCTATCCAGCCTCCAGCAGCCTTCTCTAAGTGACTTATGTAGCATCTGTTTACAACTGCCCTCACAGCTGTCTTTGATAGCCAGATCATCTGAAATAAAAATAAATGCCTATGTTTGGGCAATTGAATCACTCCCTTAGAATTCTGCTCCTTCAAGACAATGAATATCTTCATAGAGATAACTATGCCTCTCTAACTGTGACTGTTATGGAAATGACAGCAGTAGTAGTCAACAGAAATAACTTTGTCCCACCTCATCCCAACAGGGACATTGCATTTGAGGCTTCTGGAAACAAGGATTTACAGATTTTATAAAGCCAGGCAGTATAATTAGCTGACTCTGTTAACAGAAATTTTCTGTCCCCTTGTGCAGTTCTTAATTTATTCACTTTCCATGAGGGCTTTCCTCCACAATTTAGAGGACTTTAGTACAGGAAAAATTGCAAATCCTATCCCTTAGGCTGAAAGTGGGTAGTGTCATCCACATAGGACATTTCCTTATTTATTGTCTCTTCAGGTTTCAAGCAACATGACTGGAGAGAAAGGACATTAATCAAGTTGTCATCCTCCACTTTTCCCTCAGGTTTGTAAATCATACCACCACTGACATAATGAATGTCTTTTTGTAGAGTAAGAACTTGTTTAGGAGCTCTCCAAGGACAAGGTGCCTAACTCTGCTCTATTTAAATTTCACCTAAAATAAAAAAAAAAAAAATTGAAAGTTGTGAGCGTTCAGATGAAAATGGAGGCATCTTTTTCAGAAACAAAAGAAACCCAAACAAAACAAAGCAGTAAAACAAGGTGTCCTTCCTGTTGAAATGGTTCTCACATGGGGAAGAAGATTTCTAAAGATCACTGAGTAAGAGAAAGGAGCAATAACAAAATGAGTGTGACTTTCCAGGCTAAGAGGGTCATCTCGGTGATTGTTGCCATAGATGTGCTCTGGATAAATTTGTGATCCATACAATTTGTCAAAGGCCTGGAATTCAACACTTCTACTTGCTCTCTCAGCTACATGCTTTAGCTTGACACATTCAGTTCTTGATGGTGCATTAGTGTTGGAGCCAGCTGACACTGGCTCCATCAGACATAGGGGAAGCTTCTAGCAGCTTCTCAGAGAAGCCACCTCTAGAGCCCCGCTGCTACAAAAACCTTGCCAAGCAAACCAAATACAGCTGTGGAGTGACACAGGCCTGCCTCGAGTGCATCAGTGAAGAGACAGTTATTGTACAGATTTTTCTGAAGTAAACTCAGACTTGACCCTTACAACTGTTTTTGACCTTGTTGTTGCATCAGTGGTATCCAGTGATGCTCTTCGGTGCTCCTTATCCATTTATATTTGGCTGTCATTGCAGAGCTTTTTTCTTCATGAAAACCACTGCAATCACATATTAGAAAGCTACAATCCTCACAAATAATTTTCTCATACTCCGTTGCTTTCATTCAGTTTTTCAGGTTTGCTGATAAAATCTGTTCTGCTGATATTTGACCATATTCCATCATTATTCGCTGCTGATGCCTAAAGAACTTCTTCAGTTGCTCAGGATGTACACTCTCAATCAGTGGGACTTCCAATGTTTTATTGTAACTAGAGGCTGAAAGTTCATGAGTCTTTGTTTATCTGTTCTTATGTTTGAAAGGTCGTGGTGACCAGGAGACACCTGAGGATTGGAAAAAAGCAATCACTTTTGTCTTCACAAAGGACAAGACTGAGAATCTAGGAAGTTACAAGGCAGTCAGTTTCACCTTGACCCCAAGGAAGGTTATGAAGCAAATAAGCCTGGAAAACATTTGCAAATACATGAAAACTAGGAAAGTAAATGGGCGTAGTCAGCATAGATTTATGAGGAGGAAAGCAGCTTAACCAACCTAAAAACCTATGATGAGATAACTGTCTTGATGGATGTGAGGAGAGCAGGGGGTACTCCTTGTATTGACTTAAGCAAGGCTTTTTGTCTCCCGTAACATCCTCATAGACAAACTAATGAAATATTGACTAAGTGGAGAATGAGATGGATTAAAAAGTGCAGCTGCACTCAGATGGTTGTGATAAGTGACACAAAGTCCTGCTGGAGACAAGGAACTACTGGTGTGCTGCAAGGCTTGACTCTGGAACCAATACTGGTTAGTATCTTCGTTAATGTCCTGGTGAGGGGACAGAGAGTACTCACAGCAAATTTGGAAATGATACAAAATTGGAAGGCTGTAAGCTGGTGTATTAATTTGATACACATTAGTGATGCAGTAACAGGCAGTGCATATTTTCTGTGTAGCAAACATGATTATTTGAACATTTCTCGTAATGGGTATGCACGTAGGCAACAGCCAAAGGAAGAAAAAAATCAGTACAAGTTTTAAGTCTTTCTTATCGTACGGTCGCTTAATCAAGTAGTTGAAGAATTTTACAGTTGGTATTGTCATTTTGAGCTCTTGGGCTAACACTGAGGGGCCCTAAGGACAGCATTACATCCCATAATGGCTATATGTAATTGCTACAGAGGCATTTTGGACTAAATGTCTAGAATGTTTAAGATTCACAAAGGATATTTTTGTATGCCATTTGCATGTATTTGACTGCATCAAAAATGTTTCTTAAAACTGCAATGAGCAGGTTGTCTAAGACAATTTTCTCAATGCCTCTTGAAAGTGCTTCTGGGGAGAGAGAAGGGAAATTACATTTCAGAGCCAATCAGAAGTTCAGCAGTAGCTGTACACATGCTGGGCATCAACCCTTTACTCAAATAGTTGCACTTGTACTTTCAATGAATATAGAAAAGAAAAATAGAATAAGGCTGTTATGAGAAACTCAGATTTCCATTTGCAGTCTACATGGTCCTGCTGTTTTCAAATAGTAATTTTAAGTAGTTGTTTTGCACAAGGACATATAGGGCTGTTATAATCCCAGTAAAAAATGTCACTTAAGCTCTATAAAGTGTCCTTTAAAATGCTATGTATTAGAGGTAGCACTGTAAAGAAAGAAAGAAGAGTATAGATAATCTTACGTTCCTTTAAATGCTGAGAATCCTGTTTTGCAGCTTTGAACAGATCTCTGATGCACGCTCTGTACACACTGTCCAGATCCTGCCCATGGGAAGAGTGACCTCCTTTGCTATAGGAATTTCTTGAATGAGAGTAACTGTGTTCATTATTTCTGCTGTCAAACAAAAAGGATTCTCACATAATGTTTTGCTGCACTTCTGGATAAAGGCAGGAACAGGAAGGTGTTGCAATTGCTGGTACCCAGCAGGAGCAGCTTGTGGCAGTAAGCCAGCTGATGTGATTCTGCAGCCAAGGCTTTTGTGCAGCCCAGCTTGAAGGCCACACTGGATGTGCAGCACAGCGCAGAACTGGGTGTACTTAGATAAACTTTTTTGCTGTTCACTAACTCTTCCATGTATGATAGTGTCCCAGTCAGGATCGCCAGAGTGATAGCTTTAAAATATTCATCATAACTTATCCAAAAATCATTTTAGGAGATTTACAACATTGATTTTACTCAGGCAATGTCTGTTTCATTTTGCTGACTCAGATTTACTATGTTGCATTGTATGGTTTATAAATTTCCCCGGCAACTCCTTTTTCCTTTAAGAGGATTAGCTATTCTTTTCTAATAAAACATGTTTATGAACATAGATTTACATTCAATATTTTAATTCAATTTTAAAAATGTATAATTTTCAAGAGAAATAGGTAGAAAAAGTAAAATATAAAGTACTCCGAACTGTACTTGGTTTCAGTATTAGGTTGACATAACACGGAAAGTTGCAGTAATTGCAGGCTCTCTCAAACACTTTTATTTTTCAAGTTGTGACATTCATTTAATTTTAGCTGTTCTAAAGCAAGATGTTATTTTGATATTCTAAATATGCAAAGTTTTATCCTACTATTGAGCAATTATATTAAAAAAAACCCAAAAATTATTAATAGGAAAAAGAAATCATACTTTCTGTGAAACATTAAAGATTTTCAGTGATTTTGAAGTCTGAAAATGCAACACTTCTGAGGTAAACTTCCCCAAATGTTTTGTACTTCCCACATGAAATATGCATGAAAGAATGAAAAAGCACCCTCAGCTAAGATATATTAGGTTGTCACCACTAATTGCAGTAGACACGTTAGTTCTTTGTTGCACTGAGAAAATCACTCCAGCATAAATTCAGAGGCTTCTGATGGAAATCCGTTCAGGTAACTTCATTTTAGGCTTTTTTGAAGATTTTCCTTAAAAGGTGGAAAGAGTAACAAACAAAGAGATCTAAGCAGGCAATGGAAAGAACCCTGGGCAGTCGGTGAAGATAGCTTTTGTAAAACATCTCTATTCTAAACACAGGACAAAGCAAGGAAAGCCTCTGCAAGGCCAAGCTAGACACCAAAAGTGAGGCAAATGAGAACTTTGATTGTCACAGCTGGACTTTTTGCCACGGTGAAACTATGCTGCAAAACCTGAACTGTGTTTTATGTTGGTTTAAAATAGAGACCTTTCAGAGGCTAGGGGAACATGCCAGTTGCTACAGTAATGGAAGGGCTCAAGCTGTGTTAAACAAGGTGAAAGCACAAGGTTTTATTTGCTATGAAGGTGATTGCAGAAGTGATGAAAACAGATAAAAAGTAAAAACTAAGGGGTAGAAGGTAGAGCTGTTGGTGTGTATAGAGCAGGAATGGGTGCTGGTGATATACAAATAAAAGTCACTATGAAGAGTTGAGAGTTTACTTCAGGTAAGCTTGTAGATTTGTGGAGGACTTGTCAGTTTTGAGAATGCAACTTGCTTCAAAAAAATTACTGTCTTGTGCAGGAGATAGTGGTGGAAATATATGTTTGGCTTAGTCTTTGGCTTTTTCATGTTGCCTGAGACTCAGCAAAACAACTGGTTGGTGAAATATACTGAAGGCCCTAATGACACTATTGTGCTTTGGTATTATTTTCCTGCCTCTCCTGTCCTGATTTTTAAGAGCTGAGAGGTGCTTGACTGTGGAGATGTTGTCTTGACTGCAGTAATTAGTCTGTTTTGCAGCATCCAGACTGCTAGCCCCCAAAGAGGAAATGTATGTGAGGATGCTGATGACTAAGTTCAATCAAACATCTCACAGTGGATGCCTTAGTTCTGAGAGCTTCACCAGAGGTACCATTTTGCTTCATTATGCTCATAAACAGACTCCTTCAGCAAATGGCCCTGCTCATCTTTTGACAGTAGCTTTGCTGGTGGATGGTACTGTATCCTTGGGCCTTCAGACAGCAAAAGAAAGAGCATCAAGGAGTGGTGCAGGAGTTATTAATTTGGCTTCAGTTAAGAAAACTGAGTGTCCACTCCCAGTGGGATTGATTTTTTTTTTTAAACCCAGGGACCAGATCTCCTTCAGAAAGCTGGAGATCATGAAAGAGTATTATTTATATAGCTGTAGTTAAAGATGATGGTTTACAAAATTGTTCAATCAAATCAAAACGTCCACAAGAAGGTGCCTCAAAAAGACACAATCATAACATTGATTTTTCAGGCTTCTGTAGTTGTTATGCTTTAAACAAGCCCTTTCTTGTATGTACAGGAAGCCTGGAGATGTGCAGCACATTGACATTAAAAAAAGCCATCAAAGCTGACTGCTTGTGGAGGAAAAATAACCCTGGAGTTACAGTATTCTTTGGATCCCCAGTAAGATGAATCATCCATTCTTCACTTTTAGAGATGCACTTCATGGACAACAAAAAAACCCCTTGAAACCAATGCTTTTGTCATCTGAAGCATATTTTTTCTTTAACACAGCACAAGAGAAAGTGCCGTGGTTAAAAGATCACACCTTTGTCATATCTAAGGAAGGATCAAACATAAATTACTGATCCTTTTGTCTTTCCCCCAAGCTAGAACTTTCTATTTTCAGTATAATGTGCGGAAAGCTGTTTCTTTCAGCTTGTAAAATAGACATCTTTGGTGTATGAATCAAATTCAATAACCACTGGCATCCCAATTTCTCCTAGTAGAGAGTAATGACTGTGAGGAGAAACCTCATTATTAATCACCCAAAAGAGTGTGAAAGAATGGCTTTCTGACTGGAGAAACCAGAGGATGACTTCAGAGATCTGAGCCAACTTCATGTCCAAGATTTTTTGATCTATGGCTATGTCTGCATTGGCAAGTGTGTTGGCAAGGGAGAGTGTGGAGCAAACAGTTGGGGGTGAGGACTGAGTCAGAACTCTGATTTTATGTTGGATTCTTTCCTTTCTTCTATATTTGGTCTTCCATCCCCTATTTTAATTCTAGTCATATCCCACGGACTAACTGTCCATTAACAGATGGAGAGCATTAGTTGTGCTCTTGGAACAAAGCTTACCATTTAGTCTCACCCAAAAGAAATGCGGTTCATGCACTCCATGACTCATTTCATGAAGTGAGTCAAAAAATGGTAATGCAAGTGGACCCATTGACTTCTGCAGAGAGGATTTGCTTCTTACTCCTCCACAGAGTAGGTCCTGAAGAGATCAACCCTTCCCTCAGCTGCAACAACCACAGTAATGAGCAATGGTGGTAGAAACTGAGTGTGATAGTCTGGTCTGGAAGAGTCACTGTCATCCCTTCAAGGCTGATGTGCAGGTCCTTGTTCCCAGCCTGCTGCCTTAGGCAGTTGCCTCCTTATCCTATTTCTCAAGCCAAGGCTGCCCACATAATTGGCTTATTTTTGTAACTCAGAGTAAATAACTGGCATTCTTAAATCAGCACTGCTGTGGTTGAACTGATAGGAAATGTAATAATCCATATAATTTATAGTATACTGTATCAATTTATGAGAGTTTTCCTATCTTCCCTGGAATTATAAAATCGACAGCCTTGAAGTGATTGTCTTGTAAGGCCCAAAGGGCAAAACCCATCCTTTCACAGATGAGACAATTCCCTGTTTTATTAGAAACTCCAGTCATCATTTTCACCTTCAAACAGTTTCTTATGGTTTAAAATGTTTTAAGTTATCAGTATTGATTCCCCAAACTCCAAATTTTCTAAACATCACATATCAAATATTGAGTGACTGGGATTTGTTTAATATTCGTTTGAATCAAATAGTTCATCAAAATATTTGATCAACATTCCAGTTACCTTTTAAGTTTAAATTTCTGTGTACCTCCAAACATTTAAGTTCTCTGGACATGTAAGGTTATCACACTGAAAGCTTGTTGACACAAATTTTTTTTTTAGTATGACTGAAGCATAAGTTAGTTCTTTTAAAAGCGGTGTTGAATTTAAGGAACAATGTCTGGTCAACTGCATTTCAGAGGTTTATGTAAATATCCTGTTTAATAATATAAATAATTTGTTTGGAGTTGTGTCTGTATTTTGCAGTAGTAAAGAACAGTGGGGTATATACTGGGTTTTTTATTATGGTTTATAACCATTTAGTTTCTACAGGAGACCTTAGAAGGTGGTCTTATTTGTCAGCTAGAGGATGGAGTCTCCTCTACAGTCTCCTACAAGCATCTGTTTTGTGGTTTTATTGAACAAATAATTTTGAGATGTCAGGTCTGAAGAAGTGGCTCATAAGGGACTGAAAAAGGTATTTTCTTCAGACCTTCCGAAGTAGTCACCACACCATAAAAGAGTCTCTAATTGTTTCTTTCTAACCAATCTAGGAAACAAAGCAAAAGAAAAATAGAAAGATGTTGCTCTTTGTACTTTTCTATCCATGGATGGAATTTGAGAATATGGTGTTTTACTATTGTTTACTTTGAACCTGCATGAAGTTTCATCTGATACCCCTTGTTCACTGAAAGGTGCAACATATAGTCAAGCCAGTCATTATTTTATGCAACCTTACATATGTGTGTTCACATTTCACAACCTCGGGTAGAACAATGGAGAGCTGAAGGCTGGAAGGAAATCCTTCTTTTTTAGTACAAAGTCTTTGTCCCAGCTTACTGTGCCTTCAATGACACAATATTAAAAGCATTTTTCCCCTGAAATAAGTATAATTTGGCTGTTTTTTCATTTAGCTTTTTAGGCAAGGATGGCAAAAGGCCAAGAAGGGACTATAATAGCTGTAATTGTAAACAGGAGTACAAGCTCTGTCTCTTATTCCACTATATTGCTTGCTCAAAAAATTCCAGAATGAAAGAGCAAAATTACTATAGCAAATCATTAGCTTTGTTTGTATTTGCCAGGCCTATTTTTCATGATTAATCAGCCCAAAACACTTATCAGCTAATTGTTTTAAAATGAGTCACTTCACCATTCTCTTTCCAGATACACAACTGAAGAAATTATGAAGGGTGGTGATCAACACTGATACAGTTCACAAATGAAGTACAGCCTGATGAAATTACTTATGGTCAACTGCTCTTAGATTGATCAGTGTGTGCTACAAACTCATCATAATCTCTTTTTGAGCAGGAACATGCTGGAAGGTAAGCGGACAAATGTAGAAGTACAGAATCTGGATGAAGATTTCCTGTGTCCCAGCAAAGGCTGTGGCTGAGTGAATGATTTCACTGCACTTCATCTTCAGGGGTGAGAGCTTATGGCTCTGGTGTGCAGACACATCATTTACTTTGCTGTGTAAGCAGCCCATTGTTTACATGTGAATGGGAGCTGGGGTTCTGGAAGATGACACAATCTTCTTCAGAGAACAGGATGTCTCCCAGTCTGTCTCTGCAGAAATGTTGGAGCAGATATCTGATCTTTAACTGTATTAAATCTAAACTTCATAAATTCATAAAGGCAGAGTATGAAGCTTCTCAAATCTACTTGTCCATATGATTCACAACAGTCCAAACATTTTCTTCATTAATGAAATAGTTTGAGTTTTGTGCAGTTAAGCAAAAAAAAGCATGAGGTCTAGAAATAAATAAGAGAGAAGAAGAAAGCAGTAGTGGAGATGAAACAGAAATAAGAAATCACAGTACAAAGAAAGAAGGAGAATGATAGAAAGAAAGGAAAAAGAGATAACAAAATAATACCAAAAATACGTTCTCTCTAATGTATAAGTTATTTTCTATATGCATTTATAAATGTAAAAATATTCTTTTCTCCACAAAACAACACACTGAATATTAAGTAAAAGACTGAAGGAAATAAGTTGCAATGTAAGACCCAGTGTAAGAAAAATAACTTTGGAAATATTACAAAGACAATTTGTAAACAATATTACAAATAAAATATTTTAAAATGTCCAAGTGCATAGCGTAACACTTAAGAAACCTGTACCACAGGTTTTACACTTCAGTGGCTTTCAGAGATCTCAAAATAATTCTGAATTTAGTGGGACAAGATTTTGGGGGTGCTCATCTGTGTGGAAATAGTGGTAGAATTGGAGAAAGCAAAAAACTCTTGGACATTAAACACTTCTAAAGGTGTAAATGTTTTCATACTTCAAAAAATTTCAGTTATTAGTTTCAGTCGAATAAAACTGAAAAGAAGTAAAAGTGGAAAAGCTTAAGTTCTCATTTGTGTTTGTATTTGAAATGATTTGATAGGTAACTCTGAAGGGCTCCTTTATGGAGCCAGGAAGGGCAGCAAATGCTGGGGGCTGCCTAATCCTTGCCAGAGCATGGAGCCTCCCTGCCCTCAGAGAGCTTTAGCAAGATAATATTAGCCCCAGGTTCCCAGAAGAGCCTTGCAGGGGCCACTACAGCCAGCTGTGACCCAGGGGCGTCATGGACGTGTTTTAGTGTAAGTCACAACAGCACCAGAGAGCCTGGAAATCCAGGGACTTGGTAATGCAGAGGACAATCATTCAACCACAGAACTGAAAACTGCATCTCAAAAATTAATACTTTAAAATAATACAGATAAAGTGGGCTGAAATTAATCTCTTTTTCAGGCCCTCTGTTAGGTCTGTTCATCAGTGCATTGGCAGGAGTTGTTCAGCAGCACTGCAGTTCCCACTGGGATCTGCATCACCAGCCTGGGGAGCTGCTCCTCTTGCACACTGGGCTCTCACACTGCTGCAGATGCTTTAAAGCCTCATCCTTCCATTGCTGTTTGTTTCCTTCTTCCTCTTTAGTGTTACACCTCGCTGTTTTGTCAGTCGTCCCCACATCCCCTTGCTTTCATTTCTTCAGGATGTTTTGACTTATAGCCAGTGCTTGAGGACTCTGCTTTTAACCCTTCTCCCTTTTGTGCATTTGGTCTTCTGGGAAAATAACAAGAAATAATAATAATTGTACTCATAATAATGAGCACAGTGCGTCCTTCAGAGATCTCCAAATTGACACTTTTATTCCTTTGTTTTTTCTTTCTATGTAACTAGAACAGAATGTCTGATCATGTATTTAATTTCTAAGACGGTTAGTATATTTTATAAATCCCACATCATGAGAAGAATACATTGTACAAGCCTCATACTATTCCACACCCACTGTATCCCTTTTGGGTCTTCTGGGATTCATTGTGGGATAATAATATAAACTATAGTCTTCCAGTGGAAAGTGCTTTTTCTAAATAATCTCTTCTCTCCTCTTCCCTTCTCTGTATTTTCCTTAGTTTTAGAGCTGAATGTTATAGCAACCAGAAAAAAAGAATTTTTTTTTTTTGCCATCTCTAAATTTTACATGCAAGCACTATGTTTTTTAAGTGAGGCATAAGCATCAGCTCTAACTGACCAAACAAAGGAAAATTCTCAAAGTATTTCCACAGTATTGATTTCCAGATGCTGGAGAGTACACTTTGTAAAGGGCCATTTGCTGTGTTGAATATTTTTTGTGCATTTCCCAGGAGAATTGACAACCAGCATCTGTTACAGACGTGAGGCTCTTAAAGGTAGCTTGAAACTGGTACTTGGCAGTCTTCTCCCACTCCAATAATAATCAATCTTTTTAATGAACTGCCATGTTAATTGGCTGAACCTTCAGTTGGAATGACATTTATAAAACATACTGTGGCTTTATACCAAACAAAAAGTTAGCTTTTGGGCTTATTTATATTTCATCATCAAATTCAAAATTTCCCTAAATCACTGTTTATTTGACTCCACTTGAACCTCATGGTAAAAAGGCCATTTACAGTGGCATTTTCCCACATGGCATCCTTGTCTTTAGAGAGACATGGATTTGAAGAGTAGACCTCTCAGTGGATAAGGAGCTGATGGGATGGTCACACTCTAACAGTTGCAGTCAATGGCTTGATGTCCGAGTGAAGTCCAGTGAGGAGTGGTGTTCCTCAGACCACCACTTTTCAACATCTTTATTGGTGATGTGGGCAGTGCCCCCTCAGCAAGTGTGCTGACAACACCAAGCTGTGTGGTGCAGTCGACGCGCACCTTCCAGTACCGAAAGGGTACGAGGAGCCCAGAGAGGTACTTTTTACAAAGCATGTATTAATAGCACAAGAAGTGATGGTTTTAAACTGAAAGAGGGTGGATTTAGATTAGGTATTAGGAAGAAATTCTTTACTGTGAGGGTGGTAAGTAACAGGTTGTCCAGAGAAGCAGGAGATGCCCTATCCCTTGAAGTGCTCCTCACCAGGTTGGATGAGGCATTGAGACACCTGGTCTAGTGACAGGTGTTCCTGCCAATGCACTGGGGGTTGAAACTAGATGATCCGTAAGGTCCCTTCCAACCCAAACCATTCTATGATTCTAAGATTTCTGTGGGACAAAAACATGGGAAACCAGACCATAAAAGAGTTGTTCAGTGACTGGGACGGATTACTGAGCTAGATTTGAACAGCACCAGCACTCTGTCTTTATAGCTGCCTGCAATTTAGACATGGCTATTTTCTACAAGAAGGCAAATGATGCTTGCTAATATGTTGTTTTCTCTGCTCAGTGAATGCTTAGAGGTCAACATGGTCTGACAGATTTTTCTTCTCACATGGCAATTTTAGTTTCAAAGGAAGACTCAGAATTTCTGTGACTGATATGCATTTCCTGAATCATCCTGCTACAGAGTAACATCTCCTTTTTTTCTTTTCTTTTTTTAAAGCTCTCTGGCAAATTTCTGAGGTGCTCAATTTACCAAGTAAGTGCAAGATACTCAAAAGGAATAGATTTTATATATTACCTCTCTAACACTAAGTCTGTGACCTGACAATCTGAAAAGAAGTGAGCCACATTTGCCTTCTCATATTCAAAGTATGGAAAAACCATAAGAGAAAAATTCCCTCTTTGAAGTGAGGTTCTTCACCTCTTGTAATCAGAACTAAATCAAAAGATTCACCTGAATTCCTAGACCTTCATTAATTGTTGAACTGAATCTGGGAAATCACTATTCATGGAATTCAGGTTTTCCTCAGCCTAACTCTATTACCTCATCCCATGATTTGTCATGGTATGGTAAAGAACTGGCAGGAGGTGAAATAAAAGCTGAGTCCACTGACATTCTTGATGTTCTTTCTAAATTGGGAAAATAATTAGTCAGGCTTCATTTGAGTCTTTGATCTTTCTAGACCAACTGAATGAAGAACAATGGCATCTTGCTGAATTTCAGCTATGAGAGCATTTCCTGAAAAAACTCCACTTCTCTAAGTCTTTCATGGTCCCATGCAAGTTTCTGTTTTGATCTCTTTATCTAAAAGCTGATGGGAAAAAACACAAAACAAACAAACCCCACAAACAACCCCACCACCAGCAAAGCCCAGTTACCTTCAAACCTCCAGACTCCTGCAGACAGATACTTTGTTGCTCTAAAAGTATTCAGCCACCATATCTTCTCCCCATAGGAAGAGCTTGGTCAATGTATTTTGGCTGCATCTTTCATTAAGTTACCTCTTTGTCTCTTCCATTTCAAAACCTACACATAATTTTCAGATTCTGTTCCTGGTACTCTACTTGTTTGACAAAAAACTCAGAAAAGTCATGAGGTCTTTTTAGACTAAGCTCTAGGAATCAACAGTATACTTTTCAGTTTTCTACCTTGGGCCTGGAAGCAGTCACTCACTTGTACATTCCACTTCAGCAGAAGTTTTTCCTCATTTGAATGTGTCTTAATAAGGGATGCATTTCAGCAGCTTCCAAACAATGCGATTTTCATCTGATTAAATGTGTATTTAAGCACAAATTTACAGCTGTTCCATATGTAATTAAAGTTTCTTCTATTAGATGTTCCAATATTAAGGTTCAGGCCCATTAGCCAAAGTAGTAAAGTGAATTATAACACTTTAAAACAGTAGGGAACACCAAAATCTTACGGCTATCCATACTACCCAAACAAAACAGAGGCCCTTCTCTCCAGACATTCAGACAGCAGATTTATTGAGCAGTCAGCCAGGCAATTATCTGTGCTAATTCACATGAAGCTACATCAAGGTCTGCAGGTCATCATCAACATGAATACTTTAGGCTAAAATAAATATTTACAAGCAGTTCCAGGTAGAAGGAGTCTAAAGGCATGAACTAACAAGGCAGGCCATGGAATGCGTGGAAGCCCGTTCATTCATACTGAGCCATAATTTCTGGTCAGAGAGAAGCTTCTTAGCTAATTGTTATATACCACACCACCAGCAGCTGGTTTACCACCACTAACTTGGTTTACCACCACTAACTTCTTTACCACCACTAACTCCCAGGGCACTAGTCAGATATGAGGGCATCTTTCAGAGTGTAATAATAACTTGGGTCTAGATAAGCAAGACCTTCAGCATCTGAATGCAGGGGCAGCAGAGCAAGACCCTTCACAGAGCTTCACGGTGCTGGTTTTTTGGAGTCACTGACAGTCATCTTTCATTAGTGTGGTGGACTGGCCCCATGAGAAGGAGCCAGTCCATGACTGACATCTGTCACAGCTTGTGTCCTCTCCCCCATATCTGTGCATAAGCCCCTGCTCTCTCCTTACTCAGACTGTCAGCTGCCTCTCAAGAACATAACTTCTGCATTTCTTATGTCATTTTCAAATCAGCTCTGTTTCATCCACAACTAAAGGAAAGAGTATGCAGAGAGCAAAGTTAATTAGGTTATGGACTTAATCTACCTCTCTCCAGAGGGTCAGCACAGAGAGTCAAATATGTATCCCCATACACGTCACATGAGCTGGTTTATCAGATTACATGTTCTTTTATATTTAAATGCCACGAAGACAATATTTATGATCAATCTTTAGCAGTAGGAAGTCTTTCCAGTGCAGCACCTCTGTGTTTAGAGCAGCATACATTTCAGTTTGAAATAAGACAATACGTCTTAAGTAGCAGAGAAAGCTAGAATACACTGGAGAAGGCCTGAAATTATAAATATTACCATTTCCTCAATTTCATGCTCAATAAAGATACAGAGCCACAACTGTTATATGAAGAAAACAAAGAAAACCTGAACTGACTATAATGCTGTTGCTATGCATTAATCAAACATGCCCTAAACTGTTGCAATCCCAAAGATGTAAAGAACGTAGAGGTCCCTTAATGTGTCCTGGTACTCCCTACTTCCACAAGTTTATTAGAGAATGAAAAGTAATGCTCCATCATTGTCATATGACTCCTGGGTCTGCAGTCCCCAAAGTAGTGTGGATCTTTTATAAAACTGGGAAAACTGTCAGTATACTGGGGATAATAATCAGACTCTGATGTGAAGAAGGTGGAGGTTGTCATGTCTCCCATGGCTGGTTGCTCGAGGAAAAAAGAAGGACATTTTGCTACAATGAAAAAAATCAGAGACTTTTCTTTATCAAACCCTCAGTTTCTGCCAAGAGAGGCACCTGCTAACCCCTCCCAGAACCTCTGTGTGTCACTGAGCACAGTGAACATGCCAGCCTGCCTGAATACAGTGGTCAGACATGTTTCTCCTTATTTACCTTCTGCATTTTCTTCTTGCAGCCTTTGTCAACCACATGATGATAATAGTGTAAACCTGCATTGCTCTTGACAGAGTTTTTTTTCCCTTACGTTAAATCTGAAATGGAAGTGGAGGTTATATGACCCCAACACAGTTATTAAACCAGGACTAGAGAGGGGAGCAACATCAATTTTCAAAAGAAGTTTTGGGCAGATAAGGAATGGATGACAACTGAATAATGCCTGCTGATAACAGGTTTGGGGAGTTTGTGCATAGCTGAAAGCTGTTTGTAGCTGCTTTTTAAGCAGCTTCCTTTTTAGCAGGAAGCATACACATGGCAATCATGATAGCCCCACATTAAGCCCATCAACCACCCTGGCTAACATTGGGCATAAGAAGGAGACATGATTGCTCTTCAGAAGTGCAGGGACCTCTCTTGTGCAGCAAAGCACAGAGAGCAACTGCTGCTTTCATAATGATAATAAATTCTTCCCAAGACTTATTATGTCAATAGGCAAGTCCAAATACAAAAGTATATTCAGGCGGGAACAGAATATATATGACAAAAATGACAGCCGTATTTCTAACATTAAGTCATGTTTATAACCTTTTAAACATGCCCTGATTGTTTGGTATTTGTAAAAAGATGAAATTAAAGTCTTCATTAACCTATGTGTACAAGCTTTTGCTGCTTGACTTAAATATAAGAAGTCAATTTGAACATTTCTAACCTTTCATTTTCCTGGTGTTACATCCCATGAATGACTTCTATGCTTGGTCAGCTTGGTCGCTGACATTTTATAATTTTTATGGTACTTGAATCTATCTTACAACATGGCATTATATGAATTTTCTCTACAAACTTACAAGGAAACAGATAAAAGTAAGTATTTTTATATTTAAATTATATTCTGCATGCATTTTTTGTTTTATAGTTCAGAGTAATAATTATTTAACTGGATCTTGGAAAATTTTATAGAGAACTTAATTACTATTTTTTAATAAAGATGTTGCAATGTTTGAAACTTGTCTTTACAGAGATGATAATAATACCATCTGTCCTCCGGATTGTCAGAGACAATAAAAAGATAATTTAATTGAAGTTAGACCACAGATTTATACAGCAGAAGTAATTTCAGAAGAAATTAGACCTAGCAGGATCTTCTTTTCAGGCGAAAACATTAATTTCATCAGAAAATATCACTTTATGAAAACAGTACTTGTAAAGTGAAAAAAAACCCCTGCATACTCTTCACATCAATATTTTGACAGGGTTTCATCTTTCTAACCCATCTGTCTTGCATTTCAACTCAAACTATTTTATTTAAATGTAAACTAATTATGCTTTATTCATATTTAATTGTAGTGGAAATCTTTAAAAGTAAAAATCAAAATAATGGTTTAAAATTGCCTGAAAATTTTTCTTTTGACATAATTTCTCTTTCATTTAATTTAGTTTTGACCTAGAATGATTTTTATTATGAATAGATAAAAGATAAAAGTTGTATCCAATGAATTATCATTAACATTGGGAGAACACTCTCCAAAGAATAATGAATGTTCTGCTATATTAAAATGGATGATTACATAAGGAGTCAGAGTGAAATACTAACTGCTTTCTTCTTTGTTAGTAAAAGCATACCTTTATGACATTCATTTCTTATTGTCAAATGAAGATGCCTATGTGAAGTATAAAATAAAATGTCTGTTTAAGTGTAGTTTCTCTTTGCTGATAATCCAAGGCAACTGCACATAAAATGATTTAATGGGTCAGAAAAAATTGAAGAAAATCAGAGTATGCCTTAGATAATTTTTTATAATCCTCAGTAGACATCATAAAGGCAACTCAGTAATCTACTTACTCCTTAGCATCTCTGATTTAATTTCCCTCTGAAGCAAGGTTCTGGGCAGTGAAGACTAAAGAGCAGCTGCATGGTTCTCTGGAACTGAGGATACCTTTCCCAATAAACCGGTTTAAAACATTATGGAAAATAAAACTGGCTTCTCTCCAATGTCTTTGTGAGGTGAATGTGAAAGGTCTGAATAGGGTATGAGGCATTACTGAAATGTATTTCTCAAAATACAAAAGGGCTTACAAAAGGGTTGATATCATGTTAGATTCTTTCTCATTTTCTGTCAGTTTAAGATGCAGCAGAAGAGAAATATTGGCAGTATTTGCCTTTAGAGAAGGCCTCATGTAAGTGTCTAGAAGGACAATGTCTTAGAAATCCACTCATCTCTATCTTGAACAAAGTTGAATATTCACCAGCACACTCTGACCAACGATACTGTGACTTTATCCTGTTCTTATACTTAAAGCAAATCACTTGAGAAGGGTTAGGAGAGGAAGCCCTTCAGTCTGCAGCTGGGCAAGCAAAACAAGAGATCTTCCATGATACACTGGGTGTGTTGGTTTACATGTGTGTGTGCACAGGTATATGTGCACAGAGAACAGACACCTTTGAAACCTGCTCATATACTTTTCTCCAATTGAAGGCCATTAGGAAATCATACACCTCCCAACATTTCTAAGAATAATAATTGTGTACATCAGCTTTTCAGAAAATGAAGTTTTCTGAAATAGATTGCAGAATGGGACTTGGAAACATTCTCCTAATTTCCAACTATATGGTATGTTACTAAGGGAATGGTGTTAAAAGCTTACTGGTGTACACTCCAGTTTGCTTCCAGATAATTCTCCTCTGTTTCCAACCCTCCATTTATATCTGTAGTATATCCAAAACCTAAACCTCATTCTCATATCTGAATATTCCTTCTGTACTTTGTGAGGAAGTAACTTCCAGCAATGGATTGCATGTTAACTCTCTGGCATAGATATCCATGGGATTGCACTTTGAAAAATTCTAAGCTCCTGGTCTTTACCTGCTCTGGACAACATGCAATCTGCTTGTTGTACAGAAGGAAAATGTGAAGCTTTTAGCATCTTAGCTGCATTCTTCAAAAAAAAAGTAGAAAATAGTACTATTAGCATAATGCATGTTCTTCCATCTCAACTGACCTCCTCTGAATTAAAATTCTTGTTCCGGATGCTTTTATCCCAGTCATTATTTTTTTCCCATTTACTGTGTCCTTGAGTTACTTTCCTGTCTATGACATATTGGGCTAAATGAATTGTTCTGTGCAAAAAAAATTAGATTTTCGTGCAGCAAGTGCTGCTGCCACTTACAGTGCATAGTAAAGAATAAAGCAGGCAGAAAATTTATATTGAAGAGGAATCTAGTTTTATCACAGTAAATTAATTTTTTGTGTTTCACTGGTTATTCAAAATTAAAAGAGATGGAAAAATGTCTGAAATATACAATGTCATCACTTAAAATAAGGAACACAGCTGAAAAAACCCTTCTCTTTTCCATTCATATACAGTAAATGCAAAAAATGAGAGGCTCAGCTTTTGTCTGAACCCTTAGAAATATCACCACATTCATAGGAATTGTTAAACTGAGCTTCATGGTCACTTTGGATTCACTCTGGATGTATAAATGACCTCCCTCATAAATATAGAGTAACTCCCATCTTCATCACACATATCACTTCTCTTAATTCAAAAGCTGTCACTGCACAAGCACTCACTGCAATTTTTGCATTTTATCTGTCTTTATAATACAGACTGAAAGACTTTCCTGAAGCAATTTCTAGCTGAATGCTAGATGAGTAATTATTAAACCAAGAATATTGTCAGTATTAGTATTGAACCAAGGGGATCCTTTCCTGATGAAGGAAAACAGCATTTGAGAGACGTCACCTTTCTTGTAAAGATGTTTCAGCAGATAAATAGTATTTAAAGTTCTAAATATGTTTTTAGCAGCTTCTCTCATCAGAGATTATTGAACAAATCAAGGTGCTGTAGGAGAACATCATAATGTTTGTAGAGTCAGAATTTATGAAATGACGGGAAGGAACATCAAAAGGTCAAGTTTATCAATAAAAAGATGTTAGAAGAACTACAGGGAGATCTATGCCTTTCAATGCATATGTAACTGATTAAAAGGATGTAGCTATAGAAAGGACAAAACTTACTGTTAGTATTTAAGAATATTACAAATAAATCTGTCTTTGAAGGAGAGAAGACCATGCTGAGTAAGCTGACAATAAAATGAGAGAAACCATCAAGTACACTAGAAAATACTGTAAATGATAAAAATCAGTCCTAACTAAACATTAAACACTAATAACACTAAAATAACTGTTCTACCAAGGAAGGACTGGCCGGGACAGGTAGTTATGTGACAATGTCAAAAGAACCCTGAGTGAATGGCTAAACAAATAGCACAGCAAGTAATATGAATTATTAGAGACTAGCCAATAAAATCAACATATCACTGTATAATTGTGAGTGTCTATGATTCAACTAAATATACTTCCTATTCTCTGTCTAGATGAGGCTATGGCAAAGTAGGAAAGGCACAAAGTGGGATAGCAAGAAAATAACTTCTAAACTTCTAAGGAAACTAGTTTTATTAAGAACTCTTCAAACTGTTAAGAGACCCTACATCTCAAGATAGAAACAACAGGGGTCTTTAAAGCAAGAAGAGGACACTGAGGAGATGATGGGAATGCTTCTGCGCTGTTTATCAAAATGCGGAAAGTGAGGGGTACCACAGCAGGTTTACAGGGAATGGCAGCAAAACTGTTACATATAGCCTACATAGCTCTTGACAAATCTTTTGCTTCAGGATTTTTTGGTAGATCACTGTATAAAGAGATCCAAAGAAAACTGAGGCCATTTCATGGAGCATAAAATATCTGTATTTCAATGGTCTGGATACAATTTCCACAGCAGAAAGCTCTGCTTCCTACTGGTCTTCAATCTTTTATTTTCTACAGGCATCCACTTTGCTGTTGAAAATAATGAGTTACAGCCTATGACTGACTTCTTGTTTGGTGTAGGGGCAGCATGCTATCACTGAAGGCAGCAAAAATTCAAATCAGGAAAGTGGCCCAGCAGGAAAGGACCTGGGGGTGCTGGTCAACAGCAGCTGACCATGAGCCAGCTGTGCCCAGGTGGCCAAGAAGGCCAAAGGCATCCTGGCCTGTGTCAGAAATAGTGTGGCCAGCAGGACCAGGGCAGGGATTGTCCCTCTGTAGTTGGCACTGCTGAGTCCACACCTCGAGTGCTCTCTGCAGTTTTGGGCCCCTCACTCCAAGAAGGACATTGAGGTGCTGGAGTGAGTCCAGAGAAGAGCAGTGGAGCTGGTGAAGATTCTAGAGAGTGAGTCCTATGGGGAACAGCCAAGGAAATTGGAGTTGCTTGGCCTGGAGAAAAGGAGGCTCATGGGGAACCTTATCAGTCTCTACAAAAACCTGAAAGGAGGGTGTAGCCAGGTGGGGGTCAGCCTCTTCTCCCAGGCAACAAGTGACAGGACAAGAGGAAATGGCCTCAAGTGGTGCTAAGGGAGGTTCCAGCTGGACATCAGAAGGAATTTCTTCACTAAAAAGGTTTTCAGGCCATTTCATCTTAATCTTGGATTAAGATGCCTAGGAGGGTGGTGAAGCCACTGTCCTTGGCAATGTTCAAGAAACAACTGGATGTAGCACTTAGTGCCATGGTCTAGTTGGTCATGTCAAAGGTTAGACTCAAAGGACAATCTCAGAAGTCTTTTCCAAACTAAACATTTCTGTGATTCTGTATTATTATAGGATGTATCTTTGCCAGTAAATTTTGCTAGTTAAAAAAGTATGGGAAATAGCAATGTAAAGCTCACTCTCCATTAATTAGCACATAATTTAACATTTAATAAATTATTTGATATTTAAATTCCATTATCTGACCTGTACTGTCCTTATCTTAGCACGACTTCTCTCCAATGTCATGTACTCAGGACAAATCCTTGCAAGAACCACCGGAATATCTACCCAGATAGTTTGTAACACAATAAAAAGCTGTTTTGCAATGTGACCCAGAGATTTGGGCTCACTAACTAGGACACTGCTCAGGGCTGGCTGACAAGAAGTGAACCTTTTACTGATGTACTGCTTGGAAGAGCAAGTATCGTAATAGGCAATGGAACAATCATCTAGGGAAAGTATTCAGAAGCCAGAAAAAAATAGGCTTTAGAATATCCTGTCAACAGTAGTTCAAAAAATACTGGAATTCCCATAGTACCAGAAATGATTTTGAACTGGTACATTGAAAGTCAGACTGCTCTGCATTTAGGACTCAATCAGTTTTTTAAATCACATTTTAGATACAAGTCTCCACATGCCAGTCAGTTGCCACTAATAATTTGGCCAGCATGAAACATTTTGATTGTATTGCAGAAGGGAGACTGAAAACTAATTGAAGTGGAAAAAGATATTCTTTTCACTGGGGAAATAAAGAAGAAAGGAAATAATAGGTTTTGTGATGTCATTCTCTGGGCTTCCATTTTTAATAAAACAGATGGTTTAAAAACAATCAGATTTGAAATGTAGCTCAACGATTAGACTTCTCCTCTCTTCTCAAAAAAATTAAGGTTAACAGCAATGTTAAATTAGCCACACTCTGAAACCTTACCATAAATCAGAAATGTATTATGTTATGGAAAGTAGTAAAGTAGAAATAAAATAGAGAAGTAAGAACTGGTACTTATAATGTAAAAAAACTATTTTTGAGAAGCAGTTCCTAATATCCTATGAAACTCACTGTCCATGCCTAAATAAAGATCCAGTTTTATATGTGCACAAGGCATCAGCCTGTAATTTTCTTCTGGGTGCCTGGGAGCATGTGTGCCATTCCAGAAGCACACAGGACTTCTGAATTGTCAAGGTTTGAGCTCAGTATGCCTTAAGGTGTGCCATGCTAGCAGGGGAATGACACTGGTTCCCAAGAGACCAGGGACTGCCCTTGGGGGCAGAAGCAACTAAAAGCTGCTACAGAAGTGCTGTCACAAGAAAAAAAACCCTTCCAGGTTTCAGACAACATCGAAAGAAAGTTTGGGCTGATATGCATTGACCCATAACTTAATAGGATTTAAAGGTTGAGGTGGAATGAAATCGGTATGCTGTGCTAAGTCCTGAAATCACTGCCTTTTGTTATTGATGTGAGCATGTGTTACATTCAAAATATTGTTTATGGGCAAAGTAGGAGTACACATGTGTATACACAAAGACTATAATTTACTGCTACTATAGTAACACTACTATGATAGAAATCTTCAGAATCTAGTAAATATTAGTCCAGATTCTGAATAGTAGAGGAAAAAAACCATTAATAATACAGCTAGAATTTTTATACACACTCAAGCTGCCAGCAACTGGAGTAATTTTCTGTGAGGAATTTAATGTTCCTTCTGATAGTTTATTTACTTTTCTGACATTTTACTTTTATTTTTCTTTAATATTCCTAGATTAATTTTTATGTGTTTACTACCACACTTTTAAGCCTTTTTTCTTTCTTGATTGATCTGCTCTCTATGTTACACGTGAATGGTCTATATATGATGATTTTATACATGATAGATACTACTTCTTTGTACTCTTTGTGACATTTGAAACTAGTTTTGTACAATTCTACTTTTTTTGGGTTTTTTTAACAGACTATCAGTGATATATTTACAGCTATGGGATTTCCATTACCAAGCATGTCTGCCCATGTCTGTGCCACATCCTGTGGCTTCACGACTCAATAACCCTTCTCTTGTATCAGACATGTATTTCTCTACATTACATCATTATGTCAGAGTCATAAATATGTCATTCTGCTTATAAAAATTGCTACTTGCTGCCACCTACGTAAAACTGTGGTTGTGCCATACAAAGATGATAAAACCAAAATAAATTAGACATAAACATCCTGTCAATTACAGAATTTATTGTCACAGCTAAAACAAATATGACAAAGCTGCAACAGGTGCAGAAAAGTTTGAACTGAGCATGGCTCTCAAGCCTCAGTCCTGAGATTTTGGAAATTCCTTACAAAGACTGTGGCCTGTTACTGGTAATGGCAATATCCTATTACAGGGCTGCAGGTTGCACAGGGCTGAGATATGACCCACTTCATAGAAATTATGGTCTAAGCAGAGAAAGATTTATTTGTGTGCAACTTTAGTGGGCACTGGAATTTGTTGCAGTTTTTATTTCATGGTTTAATTAGCTATAGAAACTATTGCGTAGAAAAGAGGTTTTGTACACAAATTAAATGTCTCTGGGAACTGTAACAGCTCTGCAGGATGCAACAGGTAGCAGACTTCGTGCAACGTTAGTGCAGAGGGGAGAAAGGAATGGACAGGTCTCTTTCAAAGCTATCACTTGCAGATGATCAGTGAGAGAGCCTAAACACTGCAGTGGCAAGCCTTGATGATAAAGCATTTCTCCCAAATCTGCAGCACCACAGAGTTAGCACTGATTATCACCACATTATCACATCAGGTACAAACAAGGAGTCAGCCTCAGTCCAAAATCAGCCAATTTAATTTACTCTGTCAGTGCTCAGACAATTTCTTGATCAAATTAACAGGAAGACTTTTCTTAGGTCCAGATGAATTGGGACAGTTCCCACAGTGACACTTGTAGAGATTTGGCAGCAATATTTACAAATCCATTTTGCACTAGCACTGAGAAAAATTATGAACAGTTATTACTTTTCCACAGCTGTGAAACTAAATCACAGAACAAGTAGGTCTTAAAGGATTTACAGTAGTAAGTGGTGTGTAGAACAAGCCTGAAAATACTTTTAAGCCTTGAAAATAAAAATCTGATTGAAAAAAGACTTACTAGGCCACAAGATCCTAAAATACTGCCATAGAATTAGGAAGAAGTATTTTTCTTTTAATAAAAAGTAAAGTGTTATAAAGAAATAATAAAGGACCACATCACCACCTGCTTTGTATCTTTATTGCTTGGTTAATGTTAAGAGAGTAACATGACTCAAGAGATGCTCTAAAAGTTCAAGTCCCAAAGAAACCTTATGTATAAATATTCTATATTATTCCCTGATTCTTTCTATTCCTTTTTAAGGAGTCTGAAAATTCAGTTCTTTCAAAGTAAATTTTCAAATAAATTTATTTGATTTCCTACTTTCATCTTGAATAATTACTCCTTTTCCAGGAGATCAGAAATCCTAAGCAACTGTAAATCATAAGAAAAATATGTTGCAGTAAACAAAATCAGTCCAACTGGGTGTTCCTGTTCGCTTCTAACTTTTTCAGATGTACAGCAAATTCACCTTTGATTCTCTTTCATCCCTTCATTGGCACTGAGATGATCATTATTATTTTCTGAGTTGTTTCCTAGTATGTATGCTATTCCTTGCTGGGTGAAAGTTTGGTGAGGTGAGTAGAGATACAAACCTCATTTCTGCTGTCTGACTAACACTGATATGAATGATGAAAGTAGCTTATGGAATTAATATTGCTGAAATAGAAATACATCCAAGAAGAACTTCACCTATACATAAGATTGTGCCATCGTTATATTGGTTTCTACCAGAAGAATTATGCAATTGAAGCACTGGACTTTCAAACTGCCTGTTGGAGTGGGAGCAGAAAATAATTGGAGTTCCTGATCTGCTGGGTGTCCTGGTTCCAGCCGGGGCAGGGTTAACTTTTGCAGCAGCCAGGAGCATCATAGCTGGGACCCAGAGGTTATTCTCTACCACCTCAGGTCATTGCCAAGGGCAGGGAGAAGGGACTCTGTTCCACAGAGAATGGAATCCTTCCAGCTGAGTAAACACGGCGGAGGGAGTGGTTGGGTAATGTGGATTCTGAGCAATCACATGTGAATAGTTTGCCTATCTCTTACACTTTGGAATTGATACTGTAGCTGTTACTGTTCATTTTCTTATCTCATTGCTGTTCCCAGAAAATTGTGCCTATCTCGGCCCGTGATCTTTATCATTTGTGCCTCCAATTCTCTTCTCCAGCCAGCTGCTGGGTGAGGAGGAGGAGGAGGAGAGAGCAAGCAAGCAGTGCACTGTTTCAGTGGGAATACTAAACTGGGAAATACCCATCCTAAACCATGACACTGGGGTATGTGGTTGTAGCAATACCCATGGATCCCTGGCGGCTGTAGTTCCGTCAGAGAAGTATTTTGAACCTTACCAAGGAAAGGGTTGAGGTACTTTCAGACAACAACGTGAGTATCTTATTTTTCCTCTTGAAGTTATCTCTGCAGTGACAGATGGGACCAAGTGGCAAGGATGATGGAAATAGGAAGCTCTGGGAGACTGAAGACATAGAAAGGCTCAGCACAGCAGACAGTCAATCTCTGAACTGTTACACACAGCAGCACAGTTTGGGTTTAGAGTACACAGAGCCTACTTCTGACAGAAAAACAAATCACACTGGCCAGAAGCAAGATCATTCTTCATTTTGTGGAAAAATGCTGATACTAATTTTTTTAAGAGACAAAGGAAGCTAACTGTCCTGTCAGCAATGTTATGAAACCAAAACCCTGCTAAAATAAGCTTCCTTCTCAGCATTTCTCATAAACTAAGTAAAGCACTGCCTTTCTAGTACTGAAAAAAATTAAGAAATAAAATGTAATTTGATCTCTTTGCTCTTTGTTGCAGGAATTTGACCATTTGCTTTGAGAGCAGAAGGACTGTTGAGACGCCTCTGTATGCCAGCCTCCATTGTCCATTTAGGAGAGATGTGAACCTGAGATGAGATTATGTGGTACACTTTTATTCACATCTCTGAGTTTGACATGCCTCTTAGGATCTGGTCTCTCAAATTTTACTCTATCTTCAGAAGACATTTCTCATTCCCAGCCACTTACATCAGGAAAAAAATCTACCTGAAATGCAAGAAAAAGAGTTTTAGAGCATTTTAAGACTTATTTTCCAGAACATGTCAAATTTCAATAAAACAGCCTAATCAAAGTCTGTCCTGCTAGCAAAAGTAGTCCTATTGATTCACTATGTTTTCCAGCTAGGCTTTAGGACTCAAAACAGTGATATGTCAAACAATTTTTAAATCATGGGTTTCTCTTTTCAAGAGTCACTTGAAGCTGTGGCACACAGCATTTCAGAAGTGCACAGTCCATTATTATAAAAAAAAAAAGCTCCAAAGTGCTGTGCCTCAAGTGGAAATGGTTTGGCCATTTGTAAAGCTGTACTTTTAGAGCAAGGAATGGAACATGGGATTGGGATTGCTTCATATGCCACAAACTATTCTGTTTGATGGTAAATCCTCCCTAAATTCCTCCTAATTTTTTTCCGAAAGAGGAAGGCTTCAGAAGTTTAGAAGTTAAATCCCAGATTACCCCCACCAGTGCAAAAATCGTCAGTACCATCCTACAGCCATTTGTTTCTAAAAATAAATTAAGTTGCTGAAAAGAACAGGAAGCTGCATTTTTAGGCATAACTTTTAAATTGTACACTTTGGGATGCAACTAGGTTCTGTCTAGAATATTCTCCTGTATATATGTGGCCTGTGGCACTTCTAGTGACTTTTTCTCCATGTCTTTCTCAATTGATAGAGATTGTGAGACTAGCTGGCCAGGGCTTTGATGTGAATCTGCCTCTCCTACCATGGTTTCTAGAGAAAGTCTTAAGGCCTTTAACTACAAAAAGCCAAATTTTTTTACACAAGCAACGGAATGCTTTTCACATAGCAGAAGCTAAAAGTAGGGAAGATAAAATGGAAATTAAAGTTATTAAACTTCATGCCTTGGAAGATCTTTCTAAACATCTCCATCCCAGACCACAGTGCATGTCATTGCTTCTAAGGAGTGACATAGCAGCTCCCACATGGCAGCCAGTTGCTACCTGTTTCTTTCATGCTGTCACACTTCCCAGTCCCTGAGACTGAGCCTACATAGACACATCAAACAACTCTAGGAAATACTCCTGACCCCCGTGAGTCAGTGTTTTACACAGCCAGACTTTTAGACCAGTCACTGGCTGTGCTTGGTGTCAACAAGGGCCATCCCTGAAAAACCCTGGGTGTGCTTCCAGAGCTAGCACAGCTGAATTTAACTCCCCAAAGATGCACTGGACCCAGTCACCGTGTTTCAGAAGGTCAGAGGGTCTCACAGTGCAGACAGAGGCTGCTCCATATCAGCTGAGTGCAGTGCCAGAGAATGGTATGGCAAACATCAACGCAGGTTTAATCTCTGCAGAGCCTCTAAGCCTTAGCCACCACACAGGTGCTGATGGATCTGCCCATCACACCTTGTGGCTCCTTCCCCTCATGAGCAGCATCCAGGGCAATCTCCATCTCCAGTCACAGTGCTTCCAGCACAGTCAATATTTTTTTAAATTGACTTGTCGAAGTAGTGGACAAAAACACGCAATTGCTGTTTTTTTATTTATATACAAAATCAAGGTGAATAATGAGTAGTGTGGGTCAATTCTGTCCCAGAAAATCTCTGTGATCCATAGTTCATTCACCCAGACTAACACTGGGTGTTGATTTTGCATAAATGAGCATTTTCTCTCAGGTTTGGTAGGCATTTTATGAAGAAGCAGAGAAGGAAGAAACATTGCTGTATGAGAAATGATTTGCCTGCTGGCATCATTTCACCATAACAGCTTTCCAGCCATGAAGAAGCCTAAAGCACTCGTTGTGCTTAGGTCTGTCATTACCTCTATGTACAGCAATTTGAGAACTGAGACATCTGGCTTAAATAAATCTTTAGATTTTATGAAATATTTGTGTGAAACTTATTGACCTGTGGTATACAGAAGGTCAGACTAGATGATATGATGTTCTCATCTGTCTCTTGCTTCAGTAAAGCTAAGAAAAGCTGACATTTCCAATAATGTTTTGTTCAAAGTATGTTAGAAGCACTGATGAAATCCCCTTGTGATGTAACTTTTCAAAGAACTCTCCTGGCCAACCCGCCGTTATATCTTATATCATTATCATAAAGCAAGCATCTACTTCCAAAAAATATTCAGTTATGTGAGAGCCATCAACAAAAGAAAACACCACTTCTCAAATCAGCTACCCACTAAGAAAGTGAGACAATTCTTTATCAGGGCTCTGGAACTCTGAATAAGTAAAAAGAGAGAAGAGCCCACTGTGAGAGATTTATATTTCTGCAAAAGAATTGAAGCAGCTACAGTAAAGAAAGAGGAAGATAAAAATTTCATTAGTGACATGAAAGACTCGATTTTTCAAGTCTTTGGGATACTGAAATTGCAGAACTTAAAACAATGAATATATTTTCCTCATCTAGATCAAACCCTGAAACCTTGAAACCAGCTGAAAAACATAGGAAGATGTTTGGACAGGTCTGCCAATAGTGCCAGAGAAGTCATATGAATTCAGACTGAGGGACTGGGTTGCATGTGAGGACATGTTTTACAGGAGTTATTTTTTTATAACTTTTGGGGAAAAAAAGAATGATTGAGAAAAAAATTAGTAAGCTTTAAAGCCCTTGGTAAAGAGAACCCTGTGTTTTCGAGAGAAGCCAGAACAAACTTTCAGAAAGGTAAAAACTGGTGAGAGAAGTCCCCGCACCAAGTGTGGGAGCTATGCACCAACAGGAGCAGCTATCAGTAGCATCCTCCCTGCCGCTTCTGCTTATAGCATGTCTGGGGAGGGATTAGCAGTAGTGGGGCTGCTGCTAGGAGTGGGACACATGGCTCAAGTGCCCCAAATGCTCATATGCCCTGAGCAATGGTGTTAGGGAAGGAGGAACTGTGACATAAGGAAGGTTTTCAGGTCTGCTCTAGGAAGGCTGCAGGCAATTCAGCAGTCAATGCTTTTGTATTCCTGCTGGAAAACAGGTCTTGCAGGAGCACTAAGGTGAAAAAAGCCTCTTTGAACAGAAACACTGAGCATTTGAGGAGAATAAAATAATGAGTGAGATGAAGTAGGTGACAGGAAGAGCAGGCTGAATCATAGAGTACTTAGAGACTTATATGCACACAGTTATCCACACACCCACTGAGTCTGGCCTGGTAAAACTCCTACCAGTCTTGACTATTATAACCACCAGTGATCATATCTTCCCTGACTGAAAGTGTCTTTTCTTTATTGAATTCTAGGGGATTTCTTTTGTTATGAATCTCTCACTGGGAACTCTGTGAGGTACTTAATCTTTGATACTTCAGAATGGAGAAAAAAACCCAAGGAAACAACAAGATTTTGTTGCAACAGAAGAGAAGACACAACTTACGAGCCATCCAAATATAAGGAATAATTTCAGACCATGTGGAATAACATGCAGAGAAAAAAACCATGAAGTAGGAGATAGAATAAAAGTAGAAAGGGAGTGAATCAAATCTAGAATTAATCTAATTTTATACAGGGGGCATGATCATACCAGTTACTTTATAAAGCCAGTTATAGATTTGTATAAATTTTTATCTGTTTAAATTTAATACCCATACAATTAGAATACATAACTAGGAACAAAAAGGTCTAAAGGTTAAAGACTTTTCTGGTTGACTCATGGTTTATAACTGAAACTTGATATCTGAAAACCAGTACTAGAGGCAATTTGTAAGTTACAGCACCTACAAGACCTAATATATTAGTTAGTATGATGTGTAAGGTGTCTCTAGACTTAAAATTAGTGAAATTAAGTCTATCTCACAGAAGAATTGGCACTGTGTGCTGTCTCCTGAGGATGCTTATCAAATACCAGCACTGCTGCTAAACCAGAAAGTTCTGCCTATTCCTGGTAATACCCACTAGAGGCAAACAACAGTGACTTAAGGTAACACTGCCAAGAAAGTGAAATAACTTTCTTAAGCTGTGAGTAGCATACTCAGAAACATTTAACAGATTTTTTTACTTTGCTACTAGTTTCTTAAAATGTGTATGTCTGCATGTGCACTGTTCCATAATGAGAATTTTTCTGCCTATATTTCCATGCCTACTTAAATTTAACAACATATGCTGTCATTCCTCTGCAATTATAAAGATGAACTGATTTTTAGCTCACCAAAAAGATTCTTTACAAATGGCTTTTCAGCACTCTGTGCATAAAAAGACCCTGATTTTGAACAGCCCAGTGGGGTTATTTGTACTTATTTAAACTGAAATATGCTACTGAATCAGAATATCAGAATAATGTAAAAAGCAAAAAAATGTACAAGGCTGTGGAGGATCGAGCATAATTTCTGATATTTCACTGAACTTTGTAATCAAGAAAGATACAGTTTTTATTCCACCGTGTCTATCGAAATATCAGTCAGATTTTTTTCCTGTAGAGTATTGACTAAAATATACTTACCCAGTGAAACAAAATTTTGCAACTGCATATCATTAGATTGACTTTTACCATTTGAATTCTGACTCCTTCACCTAAAAGAGTAGACTAAAAAGTAGTGTAAGTAGTGAACAGCTGTATCTTCTGAATCATTCTGATTTATAATGACCAGAACCAGGGACTTTTCCAAAGTCCTTTACATAATTTTGCTTTAAATTGCATACACCTCCAACACACTTGACGCAAACAACATGAGGAAATAATATATGACTCCTTTGATGTAAAAAACTCTTTAATCATGTAAAAGAAAAATGGTTAACTGTATTTTAAAACTGGTATTTAAAATATTGAAATGTTGAACAAGTAGTCCTAAAAAGAAAATCTAATGAAATGAAATGTTGCTACCATTTTTCTCACATGAATAGATGTGGGAAACATTTACCAAGTCTTGTGAAAAGCAAAAAGGACAAAAGTGAAACCATAAGAGCCATTATCCATCTGTGGAATTTTAAACTTTTATTTTGTGTAAACTTTATTTTGAAATTAGTGCTAGTGAGGTTAGTGTTATTCAGTGTCCTTTGGTCTCATTTTCTTCTCAACTCTATGATTCATGAAGTGAATTGGTATTTTGTAATTAATTTTGATAACTCAAAGCTGTCAATCAAGACAAAGCAGTGTTACTTTTATTATTGACTTTTTTTCCTTTACTGTATATAGGTCTGTTTCAGTTATGAATGTGTTTACCTTTCCTGGTAATTTCACAAGCCAAAATAACCTGCATGAAATCATTGACTTAGTCAATTATTGGATATACTGAATTAACGCCACATTCCAAGGTTGCTACATTCACTAAATGTTGTCAATAAAGGTATCATGTACAACCTTTTAACAGTGCAATTCATAAGATTCTGTTGAAGTTACAGTAATCCAGAATTTTCTGTCATCTACACAGAAAATAAATGAAGACTTCAGGTTTTATTGCCCTTCTGTTGTTAAAAAATAATTTAAATGACCAACAAGAATATCTGCATTTTACTGAAATCATACCACTTCAGTCTAACTCTTTCTAATAGTACACTTCAGTTACACTAATCTAAAAAGGACAGAGATAGTTCTGATGGTTAGGGCAGAATAACAGGATATCATTTTTCTTGCTTCTCTCTGACTCTGTCATCCTCTGATCCTTACAGGTTACATTGCTTAATATTTCTAGTGTGGAATTTGAATGCCAGAACTGGAAAGGAGAATTATTAATGCACTCAATTTTCTTTGCTGGAGTCTGAGTTGGAGAAACACAATGCATGTTGTCTACATATGACTTTATGGCTGTGCAAATCCAATACAAATATCCCAGTGCCTATCAATGTGCTATTCAGAAAACATACAATAAATGTTTTTAGAGAAGGAAATGGATATGGACCCATGCTGGTTATTGATTTTCTTTCTAATTGCTTACTAGCAAACTATACAGAATGATTTTTTTTTTTCTAATTTAGTCTCTATTGTGATGACTCTAACTGTGCTTACCATTATTGTTGCATTTTAAGATTTGGAATGATCCATTTATAAAAAGAAGAAAAAATAAAAATATAAGCAGAAGAATTTAGAAGCTAAACAAAAGGGATGAAAAAGGCAAATGATGAGTGTTTGGAAATACTGAGAAATCAGTGACTTGTTAACCATTTAAAGTCTTAGAGTGCTGGTAGGGGGATACGTGATTTATACAAACATCTTGGACACTTCTTGCTCAAGTTTCGTAATGGGTGATAGAAGAGAGAATCTGTGGATATCCGGTTGTCTCCTGCAAGTTACAGATAAGTATTTCTCTGCTAATACTATTGTGAACTTAAGAAACACTTGCTTTTATTTTCCAGGTAATTCTGTTAGTTCACTTTGGACAAAATGTGTAAATGTATCTTTGTTGGATTATTCATTATGGTGAGACATTCCAGGAATTACTCTTCCCACAAGGCAGCCAGCCAATGAGCAGTCACCATGAACTCTGCCACATTGATAATTTCTGCTTTTATTAGTTTTAATAATATTTTCCATTTAATTCTGAGTATAACAATCCGAAATCTCTGGGATTCTAAAGGATACCTTGATCCTAGAATTATTTTCTTAACTCCTTTCCTTTCAAATTTTCCTTGATTTTCAAATATGGTCTGTAAGGTACAATCAAAAATCCATCAAATGTTATTTTTTAAAGAGAATTTTGTGAGTTAGCTCTTTAGAAAGCAGTCTTTTTTTTAATTTGCTGCTCTCCCCTGTATAGAATATTCTTTATCACTTCATAGCATTTTACTAGACAAAACCAAGACCAGGCTTTTACTTCCATGCTAAAATAGTCCTGGGGTTGAAGTATAAATGCAAAATCCAATGGTGTCTTTGAGTGTTTTCCTAAGGCACATATTATGTATTTTCTGAAGATGGAAATATTTTGGTCATATTCCTATTTTGAGAACAGTATTCCAGTCTGATTTTAGGTGCAATGATGTCGTGGTTTGAACCTGAGTTGAGTGACAAAGTTCTGAGCCAATCGCTTCCTGCAATTTTGCATATCTAAAAGCAGCACAGAGGCGGGAAATTGGGCTTCTTTTCCGGTTTTCACCAGAGGGTGGCCGGGGCCGGGGCCCTGCTGGGCCATGGGCCCCCTGTGCCCGCTCCCCGGTGCCGATGGCTGCGGGAGGACCCTCTTGGAACCGCGAGCAGCTGGGAGACACATCAAACTGCTGCTTGACTGAAAACCACCGGAGCGGTTTCTGCTTTAAAGGGTTGATAAGTTTTTTCTCCCTCCCACACAGCTCTGAGAAAACCTGGCAAGAGCTAATTCCCGAAAAAACATCGAACTAGCTAACTGCATAAAGGAAAAGAGGCTTTCTCTAACGTAAAGGCTCAAGAAGAAAGATCAGCTCTTCAAACATGGAAGCTTTAAAGTCAGAGAGAAAAAAAGTAAGTCACGTGAGTCGGAGCTGAAAATGAACTGGGAAAAAAAAAGAAGAGGGCAGCAGCGTTTTCTCTCACGCATAGCTTAAACTGATTTCTCGCATGTTTGTTGTAAAAACTGTAATTTCACAAACTGTTCTATATCTCTCTAAAACGTGGGGGGAAAGAAGAATTTCTGCGTGCAGCCAGCAGGAGAAGAGATGTGGCTATGCCAAGCCACCTGGAGCTGTAAAAGACTTTTTTAAAAAAAAAATCTGTGAAGCCATTGCTTTTCAAGCTGGAATTTTGCTTATCCTTAAAAAATAATACCCCATGTAGAAGCAGTGTAAAAAACTACAATGTTTCAGAGAGAGAGAGATGTTACAGCAGCAGGGCATTCCTCCGGGCGGGACTCTGTTTTGCTGGTTGGTAGCAGTTTGGAAACCACAAAAGCAGAAAAACCTCTTTTTTTGTCAAACATAGAAAAAGCTTTTAAAACCTGCATCTGACCGATATTATATGTTGTTGTCCTTTATGCACGTTAAGTAAAGTGGGAGGTACTAGAAAAAGAAAAAAAGAGGGTTTTTGATTTAATTTCTTATTATTTCTTTTAACTTTTAATCTTGTTAGTAATAAACTTCTTTATATTCTCTAAAGTTTGTGCCTGCTTTCCCTACTTCTAATTCTTATCTCACAAAAGGTTAAAAGCTACAAATCAAACCACTACACTTAATTGGTGTTTCCGCCCGGTTTCGAACTAAACCCGCTACAAATGAAGATTCAAGATTTTGGTTGCTATTGAAAAGATGTACAGTCCAGGACATTTCCTCAAGGGTCTGTCCAAGAATCTGGTTCACAATGAATGATTTATGACTCGGGAGAGAGTCTTCTATCTGTCTTCCTGAACAAGTAAAGATAAGGAGTTAGCATACCAAGCATTTGCTTTTCACTGATACTCTCATTTCCACAACATACAGAATCATAGAATCATTAAGGTTGAAAAAGACCACTGAGTCCAACCATTGACCCAGCACTGCCAGGTCCACACCTAAACCATGTCCCTAAGTGCCACATCTACATGTTTATTGAACACTTCCAGGAATGGTGATTCCACCACCTCCTGAGCCTGCTCTGATTCTTTACCTCCCTTTCAGGGAAGAAATTTTTCTTAATATCTAATTTAAATCTCCCCCAGCATAACTTGAGGCTGCTTCCTCTTGTCCCATCACTTCTTACCTGAGAGAAGAGGCTGACCCCCACCTGGCTACAACCACCTTTCAGACAGCTTTAGAGAGTGATAAGTTTCCCTCTGAGCCTCCTTTTCTCCAGGCTGAACAACCCCATCTTCCTCAGCTTCTCCACATAGGGCTTGCTCTCCAAAGCCTTCACCAGCTCCATCATCCTTCTCTGGACATGCTCCAGCACCTCAATGTCCTTCTTGGAGTCAGGGGCCCAAAACTGAGGACAGAGTCCACCATGCAGCCTCTGTGCCAAGCAGAGGGAAATGATCACTGCCCTGGTCCTGCTTGCCACACTATTTCTAATACAGTCCAGGATGCCATTCACCTTATTGGCCACCTTGGCATGCTGCTGGTTCAGTCCGACGTCCTTTCCCACTGAGCAGCTTTCCAGCCTGTAACATTTTACATCTTAAGTTCTTTCAACCATGTTGTATTGTGGCAAGAAAGGATGCTCTTTATGAGCAATTTTAGATGAGTGACTGTTGTAATGTCCAAAATGATGGAACCACAGACAGTGCAGAATGGCTGAAGTGGGAGGGATCCTGGGGACTGCCCAGCTCAAACTTGGCACCTACTACAGCTGCCTGGAGCAGGTTGGTCACCGCTGTTGTATTCAATTGGGCTTATGGATCTCTTGAGGAAAACCAGCTCTGCACATATCATCTCAAGCCAAAACTAAAATATTAATGGAGGAATAACTTGGCACTTCACTCGGTTTCTCATATATTTGAGCTCTGATGAAATATTTTGTCTCTTTTAATTAAAAAAAATGCTTAAATTAATTAAACAATTGGTATAAAACAATTTCCTTTTACAAGTCCTCTTTCTCATAGGGAAGTCCGTTTTTCCTATGGGAAATGGATGGCAGGAAAAGCTTCATGTTCTCTCCTGAAAAAGGGTGAATCCATACATTTTATTAATTACACTCAGTTATTCTGACTCATATGCAAGTATTAATTTCGTCTGTGCTGAAGATTGCCCTGATTACTGTGAGAATCTGGTCTATTGATTTTGGGAATGAATTATTAGTAAAGATAATTGGTTTTTACCCCTTGGTTGTTTGGCTATGTGAAGGGGTGGATTGAACTTCAAAGACAGGTTATATTCCCTGTTCTGCTTGGTATGAATCCAATTTCAGTCAGAAAAGATAGGCAGTGAAGTCGTTTGGTGCCTTGTCACTCCCATGTCTGTTGCAGATGTAGTAATAATCTGTTACTTGCTGAGGAAAATATAAGAGCTGTATTCAAGAGAAATGGTCTTTTTGTTTTACAGATAAATGACACCTGGCAATATGTGAATGCCTTGAACAGCATTAAATTGCCTCAAATACAAGAAAAAATATTAAAAGAAGAATAAAGTGCAGGAAATATTTGCTATTCCGAAAATAGTGAATACACGAAGTGTTTAAAAAATCATATTGTTCAGAAACGAGAACTCTGTTCTTTCATTATCACATTTTTACTCTCTTGACAGCTGCAGGAGTCAAGGCTGACAACACAGGGATGGTGTAGCTCTTCAAAATGCATCTTCCATGGTTCCACCTGGAGCATCCTCCTCTCAGTAACATCTGCTGCACTCCCAAATGGATCCCCAAGTACAACGTGTGCATCCACCTAGGAGAGCATGAGACAGTGGTGACTAGCAGTATTCCTGAAGGCTCAAACACTGAAAATTACTTCACAAGATGGGTATGTGACTATTTTTGTACTTACTATGTCATATTTCTAAATACCAAGGGAAAAAAAAAAGGAAAAACAAAAAAGAAAAAAAGAAAACCAAATTAAACAAAAAAAGCCCAAGCCCACAAGACTGGAAAGAGATAGAAAATGGGGAAAAAGGTCTTGTAGAATTTTTTTAACAAAATCTTACTTAATTTGTGTAAAGCAGCAGATTATATACCAAAATTTGAAGAGCTGGGTTTTGAGAGCAGAAGAGTTTGTAGAAAGAATGATAAGAAAGATTAATTTGTCTTTTCTCCCTGAGTGGAAGCAAGAAGATAAGGAAAATTCCAGCAGATACTAATTACTACCTCAGGAAAAGAGTGAGAATGCTTAGCTCCCTGAAGATCCCTGAAGTCCCTCTTTGCTTCCAGAAGAGTGCCATGCTCAGCTGAGACCTGTCCATTTCTCATCTGTACAAATACTGAGGCAGTAGAAAACAGCATTTTCTCCTCTTTTAGGGGAGATAGGTACAGAAAAGCCATGGTGGAATTAATGTCCCATAGTTTTAACCAACTAATATATATCTAGGTTGTATATCTAGCTGATTTAAAGGTTTTTTTATTCTCAGAGATGAATAGAGAAGGAATGCTTTGCCCTAATATAGAAGTGCCATTACTCATAGAGAGTAACTACACAATGAATCTGATTTTCAATAATTTACCATCTTTTTACTTTGATTATTTTGCTGTGTTTCATGTAGGTTTTTTTAATTTTTCCTTCTTGTTACCATATTCTAAAAGGTACAAATGACAGGATTAGGAAAAACACATACCAATTCAAAAAGTCTACTAAATTAAAAAAAATTAGTTTAATCAAGCAGTTTCAAAGATGTTCATTGTGTAGGACTCTCATTCAAATCAACGAAAATATATGTTCATAAACCTGGAAAAAATCTATCAGGTCTAATTATAGGCAGCTTAATTGTTTCTAATAACAGCACTGAAAAAAATTTCTCAGCTTTTCCTAGGACTGCAGGAATTGATTCAAAAATTCCATTACAATTTGTTAAAACAGAAAGGAAAGCTTTCAATATTTCTTGTATTAGGAGGCATTTATAATTAGTGGCATGTTATGTTTCATGGAAATAAAGTTTTCATAGCACTTTTCAGATATGTTCTGCTCTTTAAAAATAAAATACAGCTTTCTCTAAGTGAATTATAGCACAAAATATGTGAGCAATGTCTTATTTATCATGACATTTTTATGTACTATGCATTATGTAGTATTCACTATAATGAATTTTTAAAGATTTATGGAACCATTCTCTTATGAAGAGTGCATAGTTTTCAAAGCTATATTTTTCAGGACCACATGAAATTTACCCGTTGCTTTTATGGGTACAGCTAATGATAACAATTTCAGTAATAATGATGATAGTAATCGTGATGATGATGATAATGTTAATAATAATAATAATAATCTGTGAAAAGGAAAACTTCCTGAAAACTTGTTAGTTTTAACTAGATAAATGATACAGCTTAATAAATCATGTTACTTCTGAGAGAAACCTTGTTCTTCTTGTATACTGAGGCCATCAAATCAGTAAGCTAATACTCAATTTTCTCAAACATTAATTGCTGTAGCTAAAGTGGACACAGAACTTTGACCATGTAAAGGCTTTCTGTTAGTCAACAAGAAATATTTTATTTTGAAGTAAAATTACAAGTAATCACATGAAAGTTTAATACTGGTTTTAATGAAAAAAACTCTGTCATGGATTAATTAAAGGATTGTAGCGGGTTTAGTTCGAAACTGGCCAGAAACACCAATTAAGTGTAGTGGTTTGATTTGTAGCTTTTAACTTTTTGTGAGATAAGAATTAGAAGTAGGGAAAGCAGGCACAAACTTTAGAGAATATAAAGAAGTTTATTACTAACAAGATTAAAAGTTAAAAGAAATAATAAGAAATTAAATCAAAACCCCTCTTTTTTTCTTTTTCTAGTACCTCCCACTTTACTTAACGTGCATAAAGGACAACAACATATAATATCGGTCAGATGCAGGTTTTAAAAGCTTTTTCTATGTTTGACAAAAAAAGAGGTTTTTTCTGCTTTTGTGGTTTCCAAACTGCTACCAACCAGCAAAACAGAGTCCCGCCCGGAGGAATGCCCTGCTGCTGTAACATCTCTCTCTCTCTGAAACATTGTAGTTTTTTACACTGCTTCTACATGGGGTATTATCTTTT
>VXBT01001432.1:2432326-2468462 GCA_013400235.1 Oriolus oriolus | reverse complement strand
GGCTTTTAAGTTGGAGAAAGCCTCATTTCCTTTATGCAGCTAGCCAGTTCGATGTTTTTTCGAGAATTAGCTCCTGCCAGGTTTTTTCTCAGAGCCGTGTGGGAGGGGGAAGAAAAGCTTATCAGCTCTTTAAAGCAAAAACCGCTCCGGGTGGTTTTTGGTCAGGCAGCAGTTTGATGTGTCTCCCAGCTGCTCGCGGTTCCAAGAGGATCCTCCCGCAGCCATCGGCACCGGGGAGCGGGCACAGGGGGCCCATGGCCTGGCAGGGCCCAGCAGGGCCCGACAGGGGCCCGGCACGGCCCGACGAGGGCCCCGGTCTGGCCACCCTCCGGTGAAAACCAGAAAAGAAGCCAAAATTCCCGCCTCTGTGCTGCTTTTAGATATGAAAAATTGCGGGAAGCGATTGGCTCAGAACTTTGTCACTCAAATCAGGTTCAAACCACCATAAGGATGAAGCCCTCACTCCTCTTTCCCCCTCTGCCCTCTTCCCTATGAAAGAAAAAATATATTTTGTCAGCAAGAAACAAATAGGCCAAAAGGGAGAGACTAACAAAGGAGAAGCAAATGTTTATGCAGGATTTTGTTTTCTACATTGCTGAAGGGTATAAGTAATATTTAAGCTTGAAAATTTTACTTGATTCCTTTATTCTTTTCTATTTAATTCTATATGCCATGCTAAATAGAATTTAAAATCTATTTATTTTCAAGAATCAAGACATATCTATAAGAGTCCTTAATAAATGTTTAAACCATTAGTTATCTAAATATTTACAGGAATCTTCCCTAAGATGATTTTTGACTTTATAACTGGTTTTGAGTCCACTAACTCTGTTTCAAAAGGTTTTGGAAGGTGTCTTGTTGTAAATCGAATCAATTTAATCAAAAAGATATTTTTGTGAGATGCTCTGTAAATAAGGCAATTGATAGATGTAATCTGAGTGTGGTTACACTTGTAAGACTGTAGGCAAAATTCATACAACTGTATGAAGACATTCACAGTCTAGAGATCCACATTCAGTTTGATGTTCCTTCTTAGAGTGAATAGAGAAAAAAAATCTTGAAAACAACTCATATCATCTTAAGAAAGTTATTAAGAACTGACAAGAGGAGTTGTGCATTTAAAATACCTTCTGTCTGCCGACAATAAAGGCAACATGAAGTGAATAAACATCCACACTGAAGACATTGAAACTGGAACAAGATGAATTGTACAAAGCTTCACATGATATTCTTGTAAGGGAAGGAGAGCAGCACAGTCCAAGCTGAAGAACTGTTAAGGTGTGGTGACTAGGTAGAGAAAAAGGAGTACAGAAGTTATTGAACTCTGCTGTAAGCACAATTATTAATAGTTTTCTGTTAAATTTGATTTATTGACATTCTGTAGATATTTACCATCAAGAGATTTTTCATCAAGGCATTTTCCCTCCTGACTCTCTGACGAGTTAGTGGATGTTCATCACATTTGCAAAAGACACCAAGATGGGAGAAAGGCACTACCAAGACACTGATAGAATTCAAAGCCACCTTAACAAATTCAAAAGTGGGCTGAAAAAACATAGGATATTCGAAAAGGACAAGTGTGAAGTTCTACACTTGGGTAACAAAGCATTCAACAACATGAACTGGAGAAAAAGTTGGGCAGCTCCTCTTCATAATTAGAGCTGTTGGTAACATGAATTACAAGCTCAAGATGAATCTAAAAAGGTGTTACTCTTTCACTCCAAGCACAATTCTGTAACAATTGTACAAAACTCTTGTTTTATTTAGGGAAATAACCTCTTCACTTCATTGGCATGGGTTTATCTAGGGTAGTGTGCAGTCTGGAACAGTTCTGGAAAACCTTTCCAGGAAGGGCATAGACTGACTGAAGACTGTGTGGGAGAGATAAAAAGATCACAGTCCAGAAAATATGGTCTGTGAAGGCAGGCTGAATGGACTCCATGTTTAGACACTTATTTATGGAACTTCACCTGTCTCCCTCGAGTTCTTAGGACACCTGCTGAAGGCATAAAGATTGGTTTTGTGGGATCCAGAGACATTTCCTCTTTTAGGAAAAGACAAACTTCTCTCCTATGGAAGTTTCCTATTGAAACAACTTTTACTTGTGCTTTTTCTGCAATTTACAGATTATTTTTGAGCAAAATATGTAGCAAATAACATAAATGGAGGGTCCAGGTCTTGACAAATTCCATGTGATGGATAAGCTGCGGTGGTGTTAACTTGCTCTTAGCCAAGAAATTTTGAGCTTACTCTTAAACTAAAGAATTTTCTCCAGAGCACATTAATTTCTCTTCAGAGGTGAACAGAATGGTCTCCTCATGGCCACCATGCTTCTGTGATTTGAAGACTGAAAAATAAAAACCAACATGAACTATAGCTGGAAGTCTGAAAATTGACAGAAAAATGATGAGGTGATAAAGCATGTGAGCATGTACCAATATTCACTCCATGGGTCCAGCTACCACCTCTATTTGCTTTTATGATGACAAATATTTCAGTTTGCAAAATATCACATGGTTGTAATCAGATGCCCTAAGTCAGATTTCTGGCTGATGGTGAACAGCTGGGTGCTAACAGAAGCACAGAACAAGCAATAGCAGTTTTTTCGTTTTCACTCTACCCTATAAAATTGAAGTAATTCAGAGAATTTAGAAACAGAGGTAGTCAAAATGATTCTAATTTTCAAAATGTACCATAGAATAGGGGATACCTTTTGGTGAAAATTATTGTAAAAACACTTTTTTGTTGCTTGTTTGAGGGCTTTATTTTGTTTTGGTTTTGGTTTGGTTTGACTGGCTCTAGACTGCAGGGGATAGATAATGTCATGGTTATTCGTGTTTAAGCAAGGACTTTTTTCTCCTTAAATGATTTTATTTTTTTGCGAGTTGCAAGATTTTATCCTGAGAATAATTTAAGGAACTTTCAAAAAGCCAAAGGGAATGATTGGATTATATAATTTAAGAAATATTTTATTAGAAATCAGAAGGCAATGTTACATTATGCTGTTATAATTGTATTTACAGCTATTGAAATTGTAAAGTGCTTAAAGGGAAAACCGTTAAGATAGCTCCAATTATTTTGTTACAAATGGAAATGGATGTAGGGAATTCTGATTTGTTTGTGCTGGACAGTTTATCTTCTGATAAATCAAACTATGTGTTTTCCTCCCAGTTCTCCAGGTAGAATGAAGAAGGTAAAGGCCAGCACATTAAAGTTCTGGCCTCTGCAACTTTGGAAATGTAGCGCAATGAAGATACGATAAAAGTCTCTTTTTATATCTGTCTCATTTTGTTGGTTTGTCTTGAATTGCTTTAAAGGCCATCCCTCAGTGTGAAAAGTCCTTTTCATCTATTCTCTTGGCTTTATAATTACTATCTCTCATTTCTATATGACAGGTATTCAAACAATACTGCTGTTGCTGGAGCGAATAAGAAACTGTGGTCTGGTGGCAGCTTTCATTAAGTTCAGCTGTGTGTCACTGGTGCTGATGTGTGCCTTTTGGCAGTTAATTTTGAGTGGAAGAGTTATCATTTCTTCTCTGATAAATAGAAGACATGAAGAAGAAAGCCATAGCATCTCACCATGGAAAGAATTTCTAGACTAGTGGGCACAGATGTTTCCTCAGAAAATCGCTTTTAGATACCCAGCTGCATCTGGTTGGTGCTAGAAAAGGCATTTCTAGGCACATGCCTTTCTCACAGTCCAAGAATTAAACAAACCAGCACAGTGATGCAAGTGACCCTCAGGTCAGGAGCAGATCTCTGAAGTCTTTCCTGGTAAGGAATGAAATGAAGTGAGACACTAGCAGGACGCATCCCTAAAGAGCAGGGATGTTTCCTTCTGTTTTCACCAACTTCACCTATTGCATACTGACTATCTTTTGTCCTTTCACTCCTCTCTCATTCAACAAATCTAGATCCTTGCTCAGTTTCGTATTTCCAGAAAAAAAAGGTTTCACATCAACAAATTGCTACAATTTTTAAGCAACTTGCTTTTGAGAGCATAGCAGTTACTTGGTAAGACAAATGGCATCACTCTGAATGTCCTCCCCTTCTTCCCCCAGCTTTATATGTTGATGCCGTATGGTGTGGGATATCCCTTTGGTCTGCTGAGGTCAGCTGTGCTGGCTGTGTCCTCTTCCAGCTTCTTGTGCACCCCCAGCCTGGTTGCTGGTTGGGATGGGGTGAGAAGAAAAAAAGGCTTTCACATTTTGCTCAGCAATAAGGAAAATATCCTTGTGTTACCAACAGTCATTTCAGCACAAAAATCCAAAACCCAGCCTCATACCAGCTGCTATGAAGAAAATTAACTCTATCTTAGCCAAAATCAGCACAGACAAGTGAAAGAATAATTATATTTTCATCTGCCTTTAAACACATTTAAAAATCTCCTAAAACAAAAGACACGGAAACTATTTTATGAAAGTAAAGGAAGTCAAAATAACTTAATCACTAAACATTTCATGCTAGCATTTTCATGAATTTAGTCACATGATACCTGTAATTTTAAGGTATTTTTATTTTAATGTAGCACATTGCCCTTAGAGTTGACATTCTAGGGAAAAAAAAGCTCTAATATTCTGGTCTTTAAATACCAAGATACTGAATGCTTAACAGCCGTTGGTTTTAAAGCAAGCTGCGGGTGTTCAAAATTTCATTGAAAGGGAGTTAGTCATTACAGAGTCAGTCTCTTATAGCAGCAGCAAAGGAGAAAAGTGGCAGTTAAGGGAGAATAGGAATGTTCTATTTGAACATTTAATCAAGAAATACATACGTAATTGTGCTGCATAAAATTCAGACTGGATGCAGAATAACACTAATTTTCGTGTCAGGTACGGCGGAAATCTCAGTGTGGTTAATAAAAGAGTGATAGAAAAGGAGAATAAAACTGCTTGGCAGTTTCATGTGTAGGAAAGAGATTATTTTTCTTATATTATGTTTTTAAAAATCTTAATTTTAAACAACGTAAAAAGGAAATGGAGAAAGACTGATACTATAAGCAGTTGCCTCAATGAAAATAAAGTTTTTAAGAAAGAAGGACCAAGTTTGAGCCATATGAATTCTGAGCCTTTGAAAACTACACTTTGCAGCAATTTTCACACCAGCAATTAAAAAAATTACACATTAGCATTTTGAAAGAATGGAAAATATAAGTGAGACACATGCAATGTAGTGATTGAGATGTGTGAAGGTGAGAAGAAGCAGGGGTCATTCTAGGATTAACCTCAGAATGGAGAAAACAGCAGAAGACCTCTGCTTCATGTTCTGCTTCTGGTGGTTCTTGTACACCAGGTAATATCTGTGTGCTCGCAGCTGTGGTGCCCCTGGACACGCTCTGCAGCAAACAGAGCAGGACTCGTTCTTCCTCTGAGAGCTTTAGAAGATAAGACACATCTGCAAGTCCTCTTCAGGCAGTGCATGGCCTTACAGCCCACTCATTTTCCTATGGATGGCACTGTCTCACCACCTTGTAGATGTTTTTGGGACTATGGACTGGCACACCCACCCAAAGACAGTCCTTCAGACTCCAACAATACCCTTCTCTGCACTACCATATTTTAGAATAATGTTGTAATATTTTCACCAAGAATAATAAGGATCACAATTCAGGTTCATTTCTGCTAAATTTGCCAGTCTCACTTCTTTTTTGAGGACTATGATCATTAGAGAAATCCAACAGTCTTGGCATTACTCCCAGGTTGGAGAGCACTTGGAAAGGTCATCGCCTGAATGAGAAGGCAAGTTTTTATAATAACTGTAGTATTTTTTGAGGTTTTCCTGATAAAATTGAATAACTTTGAAAAAAAATAAGCAAAAGAAAGAAAAAAAATTGGGTTCTTTGAAAATGATCATTGGAAAGAATCAGTTTTTTAAAGTACAAAGATATAATTTACAAAACAAGGAGTTATGTTTAAAACATGAAGGAGATCAGATGATAACTTTAACAATCCTTTCTGAAAATAACATTTGTGAATGTATTACTTTTTCCTTAAGGACAAAGCACATTGACTGATTTTAAATATTGTTATAGTGCCATTCTTTTGCTGTACCTCTTATGTTTCTACACATCTATTTTCTAGATTGTCAGCTTATTTGTGTCATCCTAGATCATCATGGTTCTTCCTGACATCCATATTAAATTGGTTTTCTGGGGCCTTTGGTTTTTACTTTTGATGTCAGTGCTTAGAAATGGGATTAGTCAACTCTAATGTAGTTAAACATTGCAAGGAAAACATAAGACTGATATTTTGATATTCCATGAGCCACCCGAGATATGTTTTCAAATAATGTCCCTTTCATTATACTGTGTGTACCTTTGTGTGTAAATTCTCAAATCTCCAGGCTACACACACATAAATAAGGCACCTTCAAAGATTTCCCTCCCAGTTTTTTTTCTCCATTAAATCTTTTATTTGTCCCAAATATTCTGTTGTTTAATATTTTCTGCATGAACTCTCCTATGAATAATTATGGTGTTAACCCAAAAAAAGAGGTTTGTTTTCTGAGCTATTTCAATCCAGTTTTAGTTTGATGCTGTCTTCAACCATTATAGACTGTTTTAGCTTTCTATGCATTTTTTTCCCAAGGGTAGTTTACAGCATGCTCCCTCTTCAGTTCCACAATCGATTACACTAGATTTGGAGCTGCATCCTCCTGGGAAGATTTATCCCAGAAAGTAACAGCTATAAATTCCAACCATCCATTATCAAGAATTCAAGCGACAAAGGTCAGAGGTGGAATTTCCAGCAGCCTCCTCCAAGGGTCTCAGCTGTTGGTACCCTTCAGTCTTATGTTACTGTATCAGTCTTGCAGCCATCAAGATTCTCAGTCCACAGAACAATCTTCCTGTTTATCCCTGCTGATTTTATAGAACTTTTCTATTCTTCTGTAAACCTCTTATTTACCTAAATGGTCGAAGAATTATTAAGTCTAGCACATCCCAAATTTTCTTTGGATGTTTTTTTGACCACTAATAGTACTCAGCAAGCTTCTGCCAAACATACTGGGGCATCCCTTGTTGAGCGTTCACCTGTTTTCAAGACACCTCGGAGAGAATTATTTTCTAAAAGACAAATATGCCAGATTGTGTCATTTTCTCCAAATATCTCGAGATACAAAGGCTTTTGTGTGTCTGACAGAGTTCTTCCAGACATTAATCATCGTTCTAATCAGACTGTCCAACACTTTCCAGCCCACAGACAGCTGTGGCAAATGACGCAGCTAGTGCCTAGGCAAATCCCTCCAAACCATTTTAATGCAACAGAAATAATTAGATCTATTAGCATGGCTGGATCTGTCTACACTTAGAAATAATCAATCTAATTGTCATGCTAAGAGAATTAAGCCCTTCTGATGAAAAAAGCACATGCGTGTTGGTAATTTGGGGAAAAACATAACCTGTTAGGTAAAAAATACATTGGGACAGAGTTGAAATATGCTTGTAATAAACCTCAAAAGAATGTAAAGCAAATAAAAATTTTCTGAGTTGTTTTAAATAGAAAAGCAAATTATCAAAAGATATTAAAATTACCCTACTAATTCCATTTAAATAACAAGAAAATATATTTATTTAGAATTTATGGGTCTGCAGCTCTTCATTTAAGATAATTCAGAAACTGTTCAGTATCAAATGAGCAAAGGTTCAAATTCCATCTGAAGGCTGTTCCCAGTGAATAGTTCCTGCAAATGAAACAATACCTGAGAGCTCAGTTCTGAGGTATGTAGCATTCCCTCACAGCCATCAGAAGTTTTTGGTACAGCCATATGCAGTGATAAAAGCTGAGCAGGCCCAGAAGATGGGAAAGTGGATTTTTAAGTGAAAAACCTCCTCCTGGGTAGTCCAGTAGATCACTTAGACATTTAGCACTGTGTTTTGTGCTATCAGACAGGTCAAACTTTTACCTCAGCACATTCACATAGATCTTGGGAGGAAGCATTTTTAGACTGTCTTACAGTCTACACAACTGCTACTGAATGAAAAGGGATGGACAGCAGACTCAAGCACTGTCTGCTGATTGTTCAAACCCTCTACATGGTTTGGGACTGTGTAACTACCACTGTCTTGGTCCCCAGGCCTGAATGAGAGCAAATACCCTCCACAGGTATCCACTACCAAGACATAACCCAAGCAGGCTCTTTCCATGCTCTTCCAGCATTAGAATTTATACCCATTAACACCCAGATTCATCTACGTGCCAAACATCAATGAAACTCATGTTCCCAGGTTCATGTTAGAAACCATGACAAGTTATTTATCTCAGAAACTCTGAATTGACAAAACTGCCCTAAAAAATTGAAAGCATATTGGGCCTCGGTGGGTGATACGTAGAACTCATGGGAGGCTCAGTGTTGGTCAGTTTGTGCCACTTGGCTTCAAGGCCAAAGAGTGACCCCTGGCTCTATTTTATTTAGTACAATAAATGCAGCCATACTTATTTTGCTTCTTTGTCAAAAGTTTCTGCATCTGATACTTTCTTCTGTTCAGAACCACTTTTAAGAACCTCACTTTTTTACTAATCTTGCATAGAAGAGAGAATTTAAGGTAAAGATACACACTTGATAACCTTGCTGTACTAAAATAAGACATTACAAATTCTGGTAAAATATTGTACTTGATGGATTTGTGTTTCCAGACTTATTAAACTTTGTATTCGGAATTCTACTGTCAGGTTTCTGGCAGTCTTGCTCCACCACTTCACCTGCCACACATTATCTGAAAGCTAAGAGACTTTTCAGGAGGATTTCAGGAAAATGTATATCAGGGACCTAATGAATTGACAGGCATGGATAAGGACCACTGCACAGTCCACAAATCCAGGAATACAGTGGTCACATAGAAGAATAAAGAGAAAGTATCTTTTGCAATTCAACACTGAAAGGCATTAAAAATTTTGAAATGTTTTCTTTTTCATCATAAACCACCAGAAAAGCAATTAGAAATATTTTTGATGTAACATTCTTTCCCCCTGAATTTTGTATCATTCTCCTTCATTTGCAAAATCAAAATTGTTGAAAAATAAAATGAAAGTTAGAGAATTGATAAACGAGATAAAAGAAGAAAATCAGGAAAATACCCTAAGAAAAAAATGTTCAAATTTAAGAATTGCTGCAGAAATTTCATGCTCTTTGAAACCTCACAGTTTAGACATATCCTCTTATTTCCTTCTTCTGACCAATTCACAGCATCAGTTCAGACCACAGGCTGCTCTATTATCGAGAAGGCTTTTTTTTTCAAAGATTTCAGAAACCCCATCTCTAAACCCAACTCAAGCACGTATATCAGACAAGAGTAAGAAGAATTAATTTTGTTATCTCCTCACTAACTAACTGATTATACCACTTTTCATCTTATTGAAAGGTTCTTCGTGTCAGAGACACCAGCAGTAATACATCAACATAATAAGACTTCAGTGACTATGAGGCAAGAAGGTAAAATGAGGCTGCTAGAAAAAACATAATGCTGAAGGAACAACTGTGGTATGTTATTAACTCCAGTCTTCATCTCTTCAGGCTACGATATGCTTAATTACCCTGATGTCAGGAAGCACTATTTTTCTCCTTTCCCCTTGCATTTCAAATCTTCTGTGTCTGGTACACTTCATTATTTCCTTTAATTACAATTACAGTTTTTTAAAACCTTGTTTGTGTACCTTCCTGCTTGCTGGCTTTAATAGCTTGACATTTTGTAAATTGGAGAGAAAGAGAGAGAGCATATAGGTAATATATATGAATATATATGTCTAATAGAAGGGAAATCATTATGATCACCTAAACAGGATTTAGTGAGACGTGATTTAGCTGGAGCAAATGATATGAGAATGCACTACTACATTCATTTTGAAGTAGCAGTCATCCAAACTCACTATGCCATAATAGGCAAGTCACACAGAATAAATTAACAAACATCAAATGCAGCTCTCCTCATTTCAAAACCACTGGCTGAATTAACATCAGGCTACTGCAGGAAGGACAAGAATCATCCAGCTGGCTCTTGAATTATACAAAGACACATTATCACCTCATTATGTCTGTGAAGTAATAACTGAGAAGAGCTAATTTCAAGTGACAATACATAAATATTCAAATTTCATTTGTATGTCCCTAAAATAGTGAAGAGTAAGAAGTAGGAGAGATTGGAGTCTATTAAAAAAAAATTAAAAAAGAAAACTTACATTTACCACTTGAAATTGTCTTGAAGTACATATCACATGTTCTGTAAAAACTCACATATTTTCACCTTCATAGAGTAGTGTTTTAGCTAAAATTCTGTAAAGAGAGAACAGGGAGAAACTACTTGTGAACATCTGCTCAAGCAAAACAAGCTTTGTTCTAATATTCTTTAGGACTAAATTTATTCACTCAATATGAATCATGATTTTTGATCAGGAGACTCTCTCTTGTAAGGAAAAATGTCAGAAATGTTTGTTCAAGCTTCAGTTTGCATTGGTATTTGTGTTTCTAGTCTTAATCTTTTCCAAATATAATGAAACAGAGAGCAGAAATCACACAACGTAAATAAAGCACCACACAGCATAAATAACAAATTACTATGTACACATTTACAAAGTGATCTGTGTGAGAGGTAATACATAAATGAATGCCAGGCTAAGCTCTGCAGGCAAAAACCATACCTTGAATCAAGATGGTAAACAAATGTATCATCACAGCTTAATCACTAATTATTCGTGACTACAAAACGTGATTTTGTTTGTCAAGCTAACTGCTGTGAGTCAATTGCATGCTCTGAGTGGAAGATCATGATCAAGGCATTGATGCTTAACTTAAGCTAGTATTTTCTGAAGTCAGTGGAATTATGTCACCAAAAGGTGTGGGGACTTGGTCCATGTGACGCTTTCTTACAATTTTACCATAATTTTTAAATTTGTGTCCTCAATTTGTGTAAATTGGTTGAATCTTTAAGACTGTGTTGCAGCACAAGGCTGTATGTTATTTTTCTCATAGAAATGCAAACTTATCAAGAAAAAAAATCAAATCCGTACAAAGGCCATGGATCAAGCTATAACCCAAAATGCAGAAATCTGTAAAGTGATCTCTGTGCCGGTCCATTTGAAGGCAGTAAAAAAACCTGGTGGTTCACTCTCCTGGCATCGTCTTGAGTCAGAGATGTACCTGAGCTCTGAATACTCTGATATTCACCCAGGCTGCATCGCAATAGGGTTCATTTCATGGCTGAAGGAAGAGAAGAAATCAACCACAGACAAGGATCACCATTTGTGAGGTCTGACAAGATCTTCATATCCACTGGTGGAGCTCTGCAGACCATGGTGGTGTACCAGAACTGGGCTGGTACAAGTGTGTCATGACTTTTTCATACAGCAGAGTGTGCAGCACAGGGCAGCAGTGATGCAGCAGCGCCAAGTGGTTCATCCCTGGCTTAGGGACACTGCAGAGTGGGGTAAGTGATGTCACAATTAGCTACAGAGCCATCAGAATATGACTGCTGATGTCAGAAGATATTGCCTTCCTATTTCTAATGGCAGAACGTCAACAGGGCATGACATGGAAAACTGCAGCCCCTCCAGGGACTAGATCAAAATACACCCCCAATGTCCCAGCATGCTGTGAGGTTGTAAGGCAGTGGTATTTCCTGTCAGGCCAAAAGTTTTTTATATTACTCTGGTTGATGACATAGTGCCTAAACCAATTTCTGTGGGAAGCTAAAACATTTTGTTTTGACTTGATCTCTCTCTGATGCACCTTTGGGCATGAAGAGTGGGTTTAGCACAAATCCTACTTACAGTAAATGATGTAGATCAGAAACAAAGTTACTGCATCTTTCAGTTTCTCTGGTACTCTGGGAACAGCCCAGCCTTTCATTCTCTAACTTATTTTTCAGCCATGTGAGAGAAACAGAGCAGTTCAAGTGAGTGCTGAGATGTGTTTACCCATGCTCTTCACGGGAGTTGAAGAAGAGAGGCACTGAAACACATACAGCAGTCTAGCTCTCATTCTGCTGAAATACTGCAGGCTGTGTAAGTCTGTCTGAAGTGGCACATCATTCCACTTGACTCATCAGATGACACTGTCAGTCTTTGGCAGAAACAAAGAGATTTAAAACACAGTATGTGTTAATATCAAACAGGCCAACTTCACAATTAACACGAAGCCTAGTAGAGTCTGTCTGGTAAAATGCATATATAATGATTAAAAATGGAAAAAGGTTTGATTTGAACTTCTGAATTGAAAATTAAAATTTGTGTCAATTTTTCATGTCCAGATTTTTTCCTTCACCAGCGTGCAATAAAAATACCTATTGAACCATAATAACACACAAAAGCTCATCTGTTCATTGATTAGACCTTTTTTATGAAGGGCAGAATGTCATACTGATTTGTTTTGGGACAGCCAAAGACATAAAATATTCTACTGCAAATGATCCTAACATCTGTTTTTATAATTTTCACCCCGCAGATCCAGCAGCCAGTGATGTGTAGAATTGCCTAATGGATATTTTCAGATGAAAGAAAAGTTTTGCATGAAAATGCTTTCTAAGCATGGTTTCTGCATAACACAAGACTCCTGTTTCACAGAATATGGATACATGGCCTTTTATTTAATAATAATACAGAACATGAATGGTCATGTTACTTAAATTTATTGTAATGCTATTTTCTTATATAAATCAACCTAATTTCAAAATGTGTTAATCCACGCACTGTTATTACATGTTTCTTGACTCACTTTATTTTTTTAATTGACTTGATTGAAAACCTCTGAGGCATCAAATGGAAGAGAGCACAATTAAAAAAATTAAAACTGTTGTAATTTATAGCATTGTATTAAGCTGTTTTATAATGGATAAAAGCTTGATAATTTTTCTCGTAACAAAAATTAATATTTATTTATGATAACTTTTATGAGAACAGAACTTTTTTTCTCTGAAAAGACCTCTTGAAAATTGCACATGTAACTATCAAATTTCTGTTGACTTTTTAGCTTTTCCCTCATTATGTCTTCCTGACCTTATCAGTTCTGTCTGCTATTTGCCACTTCAAACTTTCAATTTACAAAAGCGTACTTACGTGTACTTCATGGCTTGTGTTTGTAAAAAGAGGCAATATATTTCAAAATAACCTTTGAAATAGTCACCTATAGTTTTAGCCAGTTAGGTTTTTTTCTTTCTCATGGTTACATTTAAGGACAAGACACACATTTGAGAGATAGTATTTTTTGGCTAAACTAATTCTCTTTCTCTGCAAAGTTTGTCTTGGAATTATCAACAAACTTCTAATGAATTAAAAAAATTGGGTTATTATTCTGAATACAAGTAGCAATGGAAATTAATATACAATGAGTTTCAAACACTGCATGTCCATAAACAAATTTTAAAGTCTTCAGGAAGTTTTCCTGACATATGCCAACGTCAAGTAAACCAGTAGAGAAAAAGAGCAACAGAACAGGTAGAGCAGTTAAATTTCCACAGCTGGCAGTAGACGGATACCTAAGCCTTGCTACATGATCTGAGAAATAAGCACCTGGAGGAGCGACATTATTTTTATAAAAAAAAACCAAAAAAGGCCAAAACAAAACAAAAAAAAAAGCAAACAAGCACAAAGCCACTAACGAAAGGAAGAAAAAACCCCAACACAACCCAAAATTCAACCAAAATTAAAAAACCCTACAGCATAACTGCTAAATGTCACCACAAAACAAAGAAAGTTGAAGTCAAACATGGCAAACAGATAGCCAGTCTTCCCCCAGGGCACACCATGAGAGCATTGATCCAATGAGCATTTTTTCTCCCCTGATGAATGTGTGGCTCTGTTTCCAAAGGCTATTTATATGACTTGATGGCTGTTATTGGGGACCCCAGTGTTGGTTTTTTGCACTATGCACCAGGAAGAGGTGCTTGGTGTGCTGGCGTGAGCAGAGTTCTTGCCCTGGAGTCACAGTGCATGTATCCAGTGCCGTAAGCACTCCCACATTCATGAGTTCTCCATTTATACAAAATCCAAAGGAGAAAAAGTCCTAATTGGAAATGCTTTTGCATTTTCATGCATAATTGCAACACAAAAAGTTCACAGCTACTAATCAAAACTGCAGTTTATTAGGGGGGCTTAGGTTTGGCCAAATGCAGACAAATTTCCATATAGTTCTAGAGATTTTTCTGCCTAATTTCAATTCCTGCTTCAAGGAGTGGTCTTTTCAACTAGACCAAAAAAAAAAAAAAATAGCAGAAATTTTAAAATGGAGATACATTTTTTCCATCTTCCTTCTGAAGAATATTGGTTGAAATTACTGTCATCAGCACTACTTTATGACAATTACCAATTCACGATGAGACAGTCTTCTGGCGTAGAATATTTCAGTGCAAATTGTTCAATTTTACGAAAGGCCTATCCCATTGAAAACAGGATCTTTCTCAAGTAATGAGTGAGAAATGAGACTAGGCAGTGCAAGCAGCCCTACCAATAATATGATCAAGAGTATTACAACTAAGAGAAGTCTAGAAAAGCAGATTCGCTTTACTGAGGTAAATTACACAGACTCACAGTTCTGTTGCTGTATTGCAATGGTGCGTTGTAATGTTTCCCAGAACTTGTTGTAGTGGCTTCCTCCAACACAAAGGGTTTAAGAAAGAATTTGGGTTGAAATAGCTTTGAGATACTTACTCTTTTGAGGAAGATGTTGGAACAAGCAAGAACAGATCAACAAATTAATCTACTGCTTCAATTTGAAGTAATTCCATGTCTGTTCAGGTTTACTGCCTGCTGCTGGGCATTTGACACAACTCAGACAATGGACTCCTTCCAACCAGGCTCTTTGTAGGAGCAGTTCTAATAATACCATGATATTTATAAGGAAATATATGATTTTGTGTTTTGACTATAAAAAGTAAGATTTAAAATGTAAGTGTCAAGAATATAAGACAAAAACTTACTTCCAAAACATGAACACTTTGACAGAATTTTTTTTACTGCTTTAGTACACTTCCACAAGTTGAAGTGCTATCAGAAGGCTAATGGCATGAGGGATAAAGATTTCCCTGTTCTGCTTTGTTACCAGGCCTCTTGTGCCAACCCTGAGCTCAATCTAGAGAACAGAAAAATAATTTAAAAAATTAGGAAAACAGTCTTTTGTCGCAGTAGTGCAGTAGTAGTAAAGAATATAAAGAACTTAAGACATAACCCTGGGATTCAATAAAAGGCTCTTTTGCCCTCTTCAGTGTACTATAGTGGAATGTGGTCAGTCTTTCACCAGCTAATGATCAGAGAAGTGGAGGTTATTTGCTAATTTGAATTATTCTGTGTGTCACAGGAAAATGCAATTATTAACTTCCCTCATCTCTCCTTGTGGCATACTCATGTCAGTTTCTTTGCCGCAGTTGTTTTATACAGCAATGTCTCAGTGGTGCTTGTCTCGGGTTTTATGTAAAGCAGCGGCTGACTGAGAGTCCAAGACTCCTCACGTTTTTTTCTTCAGTGGCAGCCTTACATAATTTTGGCTGAAACTGGTGGAAAAACTCCTGCTTACTTCAACAGGATCAGGATTCATCCTGGTTGAAACATCAAGACTTATTTCAGAGCACAAAGCAGCTGAAGAGCTAGTGGCAGATGGTGGGGACGAGCCAGCCTAATCCAACTTTGGTGCATTTTATCAGGAATCCTGCATAATGTAAGAGTTTCAGCATAATTTAAAGCAGAATTCATATGAAATACATTCAGGAAGCTTGCTATTGCTGTTATTTTTTGTGCTAGTGGACATCTTGCTATCTATGAAACATCTGTGTGCGATTTTTGCCCCAAAATGTTAACTTATTTATGAGGAAGCACATTTCATAAAACTTCGCAGTTGTGAATGCAAAATTATGGCTGGGTTGCTTTTGCTGTACAGAAAATTTCTTGGGTGCCTGTAGTTATTTAGCTAAAAAAATGATACAGGTATAAATCTCACAGGCTGAGGTCAGGCAGGACTTCTTACATGCTTGTGAGCTATGAAGAAGGGTCATCTTTCAAGATGTGTTGTTCCATTTCTCTCTTCTGTGCTATTTTAGTGGCCATCCTGCTTCTGGGCAATAGGAAAAAAATCCATGAAGCTGTGGCAGCTCAATGGGTAAGAGGGAAATGGTTCAGCAGACTGTAAAAGGTTCTTCCCTTTTTGGCTAGGAAGAGTCCTTCCTTCCTGAGTCTGGCTGGGGAAGTCTGCAGCACAAGTCTCCAGTGTGGTGAGTACTGTACACTTCAGAGATGTCCAAAGGAGCTTCCCACAAAAAAGGGGATTGTCCAAAGAACTCAGATGAGGTCAAGGTGTCTTCTGGAGCCCCCTCTGAACCAGCAAAGTGAGTGGGGAGATCCCACTGATGCAGGACACATGGTTTGCAGCTGACCAAGCCAGCACAGACAGTTTCTGAGGCTGCTCATGCTGGAGATGGGCATGCAAGAAAGAGCAGGGGAGTGAGCTTGGAGGCTCACACACTTCCTGAGACATTTTTGAGGTTTGGGTTTAAGTCATTCTAAGCTAGTACAGTGTCATGGCATCTGTGCTGCTTTTAAGAACAGAGTTTGAATCTGATACAGGCCACGCCTCGTGTTTAAATGCCCTTGGTGGCCAAGGCCACTGGAGCATTTCAGAAAAGCCAAGATGAGCACAGCATGCGGGGAGTGTGGGATCCTGGGGTTGGTTACATGCTCCTTCCTCAGGTAATACAGTGTCTCAGGCACTCCTTGGGAGACCACTCATACAGATAAGCTTACACCTATTCTAACATGGATATTAAAATGGATATTTTTGCAGAATCCATGTGATCATCAAAACAATATTTAAAACCAATAGTTTCTAGGCTGTATCTGAAGTATTGAGCATAGAACTACCATAACCAGGCATTTAGCCAACATGAAAATATATGAAAATTTCCATTGTGCCAATTTCCAGCTGAATATTGGCAAGATTAGTAGTGAAATTTGCACTTCTCACTGTTGTTTACTGATGCCTGTGACTGCTAGGCAATGCGGTAACACATCTGCTGATGAAATTGAAACATTCAAGTGCTATCAACTTTGTCAGCAATGCCAAATGAGTTATATTTACTCAACTGGCTTATACTCAGCTTATCATTACTGTTAAGCATTTTACACACAGCATGATATAAAGGTCACTCAGACTAGCTGGATTTTAAAGGTAATAAGGAAAACAACCTTGTATTAATAAATCATAATAATTCTCTGTGTGCAATCAGATACATTTTTTTTCTAGCTACCAATAACAGTCTTTTGTAAGCACCAATGAAGACACTGACACCACTCACTTCATGCAGAGGAAATGCAGAGATTTCCAGCACCATAATGCTCCTGAGTGCATTATGAGATTGAGACTATTTGTGCCTGCAATTGGTTACTCAGGCATTAGCCCAAAGGAAGTGACATTTCACTGATCTGCATGCTAAACACACCAGCCATTATTCATACTTCTTCAAAGGAATAAACATAGCACTGACTTCTGGAAAAAAAATTTCTTTCAGATGACTTGTCAATTCTGTTAGTAGCTTGTGGTATAGACACTGCTCATCATTCTGATTATCAGTTTTGACAGAACTTTCTGAATTAGGAAAAAAGAGATAAACATGCAATTTAGTGAATGGTGGGAATTTAGTTAATAAAAATGGAAAAAAACCTGACCAGTTCATTTAAGATGTGCAGTGTCAGAATAAAAGCTCACAGGAAGGCTGTGAAACATTATGTCTAAAAGGCAGAAACAAATCACTTAAATGTATGCAACACTGCAGCAGAATGCATAAACAAAATAATGCATTATTTAGTGATTTTTAAGACTACATTTCTAAAAAGAATAAATACAGGTGTATTTTGGGGGATTTTTTTTGTTTCTTTTTGGGTTGGAAGGTCTAGTAGTTAGTACATGCTAACATATTTTGTAAAAACATGCAGAAAAACATTACAGGTAAAATGAATTTAAGACAGCAGCGTGGGTTGCAAAAGAGCTGTAGGAAGGTAAGAGCTGTAACGAGGATAGAACCATTGAGATGGGAGTATTCATAGCTCAAGCAGATAGATGAGTGCTCAAGCACTCATCCACTGAGCACTGATAGGAAGTAAACAAAGTGAAAAATGGAAAGCCCAGAATTCTGTTTATTTACCTGAATATAGTCTTGGGAAAATTAATAAGAGAACCCATAAGAAAAGTCATCTCAGTCTGTAATGTAATGGATTCTCTGATGACAAGAACCAAATCTGCTGTTTTAAGATAAAAACATGAGCTTGGAAAATGCAGCAGGGGAACAGAGTTTGCAGTTCTCTGGAGTGTAGACATAAAGGTCTGGTTCATAACTCAAAACCCATGAACAATCTTCACAGCAGCTCATTTATTTATGAAAATAATGCACCATGCAATGAATCCAAAGAGGCTTTCCTAAATACCACTTTTCACGGACTTTGCTTGGGTAAAGCCAGTGCCAAACACAGGATATTTTGTTCATTTAACCTTTACAGGAGAAAATTTTAAGGCATTGTCCCTGATATACATGTAATAGCAGAAACAGTCCGAATTTGACAGGACTTTTTAAAACCAACTGTAACATGTAGCCCACATAGAGAACCAATATGAAGGACACGTTTACAAAGCTTTGGAATCATTCTGCAATCTTATTGAATCAGTATGATTGGGACATATGCAGCATAGTCATCCTGTGTCTTGAGATCTCAGCTGATGGGTGAGACCACCCTGCAGAGTGCTCAGTGGACAGTGGAGACAATTGCCTGATATGTGTGAGCAATAACTTGAAGTTTTGAGACTTGGGGTTCACCTAAAGTAAAAATTTAGGAGACAGATATTAAAGGTAAGAAAGAAAAATAGAAAATTATTAACATAGCAGCTTTTAGATAGCTAAACAGTTGCATTTATTTCTATAAAGGAGAAAAACTAGAGATTAGAAGACATATTGTAAGACATAATTATTCAGAATAGAACAGCTACTTTAAAATTAGGCATTTTACATCAGATATAGTTGTTAGTGCTTCTAGCACAATAAAACTGCTTTGAGAGCTGTTTGCATCACTAACAATCACATGGAAAGAAAGCGCATGTAAATAGGTTAAGAGCCCTAATAAGCCCAGATTTGTTAGAAATCACATTGCATTTTATTTATCCTATTTAAAATTCAAAGTGCTTTTGTATTCCATTAACAGCCAACATGAATACTCTAGTCAGTAGCCAAATTTTCTTAAGGTGGAAGAGACATATTTAGTTTGTTTTCTATTGATATTCTCATAAATTGACAATAATGGTCTTTCAACCTAATTATTTGAAGTCATTTTCTATGTCTCTGTGTTTTATTATCTGGGAAATCCTTTATGTAGTTGCCCTCAGTGGATTCCACTAGAGTTTTTTATTTGGTGATAAGAAAAGCATGCTCTCCCAAATTTTGTATTTGCTGTAGATGTTACCATTTCTGTTGCTGAAGGATGTTTATTTTGTTGTACTCTGACTTAGTTGAGAATCCCCTCTGCCTTTGCACACCACCCATAAGATAAGTAAGGCTGACAGTCAACCAGGTCTTCAAAGGGATCTAGATACCTTACTGAGATTGAAATATACAGGGTCATCCTGGACAGAACCGCACTTCGTTGACCAGTCCTATCTCCATTTCTACAGTTTTCAGCTATTTTTGGATCTCCATGGTACCTCTTCATGTGCTCTGTCTCTGGTCATTTCAATAGAACTTGTCCTTTCCTGTGTCCTGGCTTCATTTTAGATTCAAATGCTGCTCCAGTTTCAGCGTCCATTTATGGGTTTTTAATTACCAACAGGATCCAAGCCCTTCACTGCCCTTTCTACAGGCTCTCATTTTGCCTTTAGTAAGCCCAGAAGCTTCTTTCTTGTTCAAACCCAGTTCCTTCATTATGGATAAATGCCTTCTCTTCCTCTTAATTTTCAGTTTCATAGATAAATTTTGGATTAGTAACCTAAGTAAATAAACAGGCAAAAATTCACAACAAAAGTTTATGACTTTGGTATCTTTTTAGCATTTCTTTTATAAGTATCTACAGTTGTGGAAACCTAAAAATTATAGGAAATTCATATCCTCACCCCCTTTCCCCATTTTTTTTCTCTCCCTCCACTGAAAGAAGGCAATCAGTTCTATAGGTTTTCCAGTGCACTTTAGTAGAGTGCTAGGGAAGCAAATAGGGAGGAATGATGTTTAGAGCTTTCAGAGCAGGAACATCTCCTTGGAAGTTCTAACTGGACAAAGATTTCTTCACCAAAGTTACCAGTGTAGCTAAATAGAGCAGTTAAGGTGGGGGAGCTGTTATCACCACCTCCATTGTCAGAAAACTTGGAAGAGCTGCTGCGTAACTGTTTCTGAGATCACAACACTGAAAAGGTGAAAAAACCATGGTAAATGCCCATTACTGCTCACTCAGCATGGTGTATCAGTTTAGTAAAAAATATTTCATTTATGTTACCATTATGTCCCTCACTCAGAAATCTCTCTGTATCTACCGTTAAAAAGAAAGACCTTAACACCAGCCCCAGAATAGTTTCTGCATTTCAGAGCACCAGCAGAGAAGCACAGCTGAGTACCTCATCAGGATGAGCATATTTCATGAAGCACAATGCAATAGGTAGCCTGGTCACACAGTACTCGGGAAACTTGAGCACAAAGCAGATAATAAAAAAGTTCAGATGCTGTCTATTTCAGTGTTACTTAAGAAAACAAACAGAACATTTCGTGAAAAGAGCAAAGCTAAACCAGAAAACTCCTAATCAATTTCTTCTACAAATGCTGTGGCATCATATCAATTGTATAAATGTTCATCTAGTGAAATTTTAATCTGCCAAAATAAATCTATTTGATCAACCTTGAATAAATAACCCCATGGAGGTCTTGTGTTGGTTCGGCTTTTGTTTTTTAATAATTCCTTCCTGATCCTAAACTGTATTATCAAAATGACTTTGAGTGCCTAATCAGACACATCAGTCAAGCACTTTCAAGCACTGTGCCACCCCAAGTATGGATACCCCTCACTCAACAGCCAGCTGCAGTCAATTGCAAGTCCTTCAAAAGAAAAGATGCATGTGTAGAGGAAGAGGAGAATTTACAAGTCAAATTATGGCCCTGACTCTTACAGCTGATCAGCTGAAGCCCTGAAGAATGAGATCTGATTATAATCACAGTGCTAATGTAAAGCTGAAGTGTTATGAGGGCATGCTGAGGGCAATGAAATCTATCCTGCTCTATTTGGACCTAACAGACAAAAAAAGAAGCAGGATGACTCAGTTCCCATGTGTTTTTGGATGCAGGCAGAAGAATGCCTCCCCAAAGTGAGGTTAAAGAACAACTGAACAAAATGTGGGCTTGCTTTATTTAACACACTGGTTTTAAAATACCCGTCTTTTTGGATATGGAAAAAGAGATAGGGATTTAATGTTAATTACATGAACACTTCTTTTGCTTTTTACCCTCTCCTTTAACTGGGAATGGGGACAGAGTGGAGTGACTGAGAGAGTGAAAGAAAGAGATATATTCAGAAAATTTGCTGCATACTTGAGTCTGAAATACTTGATATTTAAAACCAGGCTTGTCCATTCAATTCTGGCTTTTATTGTTGCATTAACACTGCGTATTTGAGTTACTATGTCTCTGTGACTCTGCTCTTGACTTATTTTGTTTTTTTAAATTTTATTGAGATACATCTCTCCCACTGGTACACAAAAAAGGAAGATTTTCTTCAAGGTAATTATTAATTAAGCAATTATTATTTATGTTAGTCCAGCAAACTAGAGTCATTAGGTCTAGACCAGCACCAGAAATTGTTAGCATTAAATTGAGGCACCACATATAAATTAGCCCTGCTCCACAAAGTTTGCAGTCCAGTCACAAGACAGGAAACAGGCAGCAGCAGATGAATAACTGAAGCAGTTGTTGCTCACGCAGTTCAGTGTGCAGAGAGCACTGCTTATCTGCTGCCAACAGTTTTTTAGGTATCCTGGCAGAAGGTATTCTTCATGTGTTTCAAGGCTATTTGCCATTGGAACTAATGAGTGTTCAGAAGAACCTAATAGAGGACAGATATAAACAGAATGCAGTGTTTTCCCTTTTTATTCTTAAATGGTTTTTTACGAAATGGTGTTCTTTTTTTACCTCTCCCCTTTGAACAATATTTGTGCCAGTATTTATAATAATTTGAGATTATTTAATTTTTGAAAACCCCAACCGGAGACATATGTGTTCTTCCAATTCATCTCACCAATGGCATGCATTTATTTTTGTCAGCATTTTGTCAGTCTGTTGTTCAGAATGCGCCAGGTGGGTTCTAATGCCAGCTGAAAGCCATCTTTTGAAATTATTTATCCAGGAAAATGCACTATTAAACACAGTGAGACATAACAGCAGTCAATCAGCCACCTACAGTGCTAAGTTTATGTGAAAACTCTTAGGAACTGACAGGAACCATTAGGAACTCAATAGTCTTTGCACTCTGCTATGTGTCTTCAGGTGAGGGATAACTGAGGATAGTCACAAAATTGTGAAAGTACAAGTTGTATTAGGCCAAAAGTTGTGTCTGGACAGCACTGTCTTCAAGACATGTCTTAATGCAGCCCGGATATCCCAGTGTGTTGTTAAAAGAGTGATCAGTTCCTGTGAGCTGTCTGAATTCTTCACCATGTATGACTTGTTTGTTTGTGCTTTAAAAACACACCTCAGGGGAAACTCTCAAAAGGAGGGTTAAAAACATGAAATAAAGACATAAGATTTGCTGCTAATCTGTTACTAGCTTAGTTTAAAAAGTTTTCTTATTCCTTGTAACTTCTTGGAGACAGTAAAATAATTCTACTGTGAAGCCCAGGTAGGGTCTGTCTATGCAACTGAAATCGTGACACTTAAAACAAGTGTGCTGAGAAAAAGCAGCGTGTTTATTTGATCATTTGGGTTCTATCAACCCATCTGGAGCAGTCCTATTTCCTATATTTAGTTTTGAAACCAAATTGAAGCAAATGATCCATCTAGGTTTTGCTACATAAATTACTAGCAGGTATTAATAGTTAGTCTGACTTTTCCTTCAGGTAATGAGGCCATTGATTTGGAGTTAAAAAGGTACTTATGCAGAAGTTCTAGATGTCCTGTAGCAAAGCTTAACCCACAGAAAGCCATCATTTGGGTAGGAGCAATCAATAACTCACTTTGGATAAATAATCCTGTTCACAAAGGTTCTTTTCACTGCTGTACTCAGGGACATCAGGCAATATATCTGTGGTCTTCTAAAAAAGCCCTAGAAAATGCCAATAATGCAGTTGTTGTAAGAACTGGTGAATCACTGACAGAGAGAAGAAGTTTCTCATTTGTGTTCCCAGTCCCAGTGCCAAAGAAACTTAATAGAGAAACGCACGTAAAAAGCATTTCGTTCATCTTCACTAAACCACTGGAGTTTTACTGAAATTTTTCTTTTTGAAAGTTTCACCATGATGTTGCAGATGTGATCTGACTGTAGCTTTGGCTTGTCTATGCTGCTGTAAGGAAGGTGCAGAGTGGATTCTGCTGCCCTATTTATCTGCATTTGCTCCTCAGACTAAAGATTTTTGTAAGTCATTTGTCACTCCCCTTACTGTCAGAAAAGAGGAGGTTTGCTATCTCAAGCTTTTAAAACCTTTATGCATACCCACTATGTCATGATCTTTGCCTGTCTTTGGTGGGCTGCTGGAGGGAGTGCAGTTGGTCTGGTACATTAATTTTTAGAAATATTTATTTAAGAAACAGGATCATGAGGGTTAGTAGAGACTGCTGTGTGCTCATGATGCTTCAGTCAAGAATTCCTTTTTAACAGATGCCTCACAGATAAGCTTTCAAATTTACTAGCCCACATTTGTACTACCAAATGAGATTCTTGACTGGGAAAAACTTGAGAAAGTCCTTTTCCTTTGTATTGTGTTTTTAAAACTGAAAGTTGGATGCAGCATAAAACGATTCTTGATCCAAATAGTGTATAAAGTATAGGACCACTATCAGGGCAGCACACTTGTTGAGACGGGTTTCCTTTCAGAACTGTGAAGTACAATGAATATGAGTTCTTCTTCCCTGATTTAGTTTTAAATCTTCAATGCAGAGATTTGCTGCATTGTTCATTTAATAGAGCTTGTTTCTACTTGGGGGAATTAAGAACAAAATACATCCATTAATAAAAAAGATTCAGATGATTTCACCAGTACCATCAAATTTGAGCATAAATTATATTTGGGGACTCAATAAAAAGAATGGTGCTTTGGTTCACTGACTTTGCAGGAAGTGTAATGCCATTAAGCTGACCTTTTCACTGATGAGTATTGTATCAGATATGTCATATCACATTAAAACATTACACTACATTTCAAACAAATAGCGGTTTGAACAAGAACTAAGATTGTGAAATACAAGATGTCAAATGACAAAAAACGTCTGTAAAATGTTTAGTTTAAGCCTTTGTGCACATCTCAGATAAGCAGTTCAGTATCAACAGATTGATAAGCTGACTCTCCCACAGACATGAGGCAGAGCACACCTGCAGAGGAGCTGCCTTATCTGTAGGAAAGCTGTTGCTTGTGACATCCTCACCTACAGTGCTACTGATAGCAGAGAATTATTTGGAAAATGAAACAATTTTTTAAGGAAGATGAAGTGTGATTTTAGGATGAAATACTTCAGTTCTGCTTTAGGCTGTATAGCTCGTGTAGCTCTACAGCTATTGCACATTTGCAGATTTTGGGACCAGAATAGGTTTTACCGATGCTTCATAAATCCATATCTGTCATCCTCTAAGAATTTACTATTTGATACTAGGATGTTTACAGTGGAATGGTTTTATATTTTGAAAAATATAGATGGAAGGAAAAAGACAGTAAGAACAAGAGAAGGGTTGAACTGCTGTGGTAAATAAGGCATAAGAGCACAAGCTGATGACAGCATAAAGCAGAACAGTGAAAGGCCATTTACTCACTCGCAGCCAGAAGTCCTGAATATGCAAACTTGAGGAAAATGAAGCCTAATTTATAATTCTCATAATTCATTTTATTAAATATAACCATTTCAGGTGTTGCTGCTTCAGAGTCAATATTATGAGAAAGTGAAAAGTGCCAGTTTTCTAAGATATAATCAACTAAGTTTAAAAAAGGCAAGGAACCATTTCAGACTTGCCTCCTAATATATTTGATGTCATAGAAATGCACTATTCTTCCAGCTAATTTTTAAACAGAGAAGAAAAAAAAAAAAGGAAAAAAACCCCACCCCCAAAAAATTATTCATTTAAATATTGATTTTCTATTACTTTTTGGGTTTTTTCATATGTCAGAGCATATTCAACCCATCAATAAAGTCTATTAGTGCGGCACAAAACAGTTTTTGGAATCTTAATTTAAGAGAAAGATAAGGAAAATACTTTTTAAAAAAAAATCCTTTAAAGAAAAGATCTAGAAAAGGAGATTATCTTTCTTCCATTTAATATGTTTCTATATTTCCACATAAGCCAGCTGGCAATCATGAGGGTTCAAAATTTGTCTGAACACTTCCTTCCAAGTGTGACTGTCCTGTCAGTCACATTACAAAATGTGACAATTACAAAAATTGTATTAAAAAATTTAAAAATTACAAAAACTTTGTCTTCAATTCAGATATCAAATACAGAATTAAATTTAATCTAACCACACAATCACAGTTCCTTTTTAGTTGTCAGCACTAAGTTGCTACCAGTAAAATATTAGTCATCAGCATCATCTCATGAAGACTTCAGAGGTGATCTCTTAGCTAGTATTTTTCATCTTGGAAAGTACAGCCTGTTGTATCAGACACCCAAAGTTATCACTGCTGCTATTCACATTGCAAAATTAACTTACCAGAGGCATACAATCCATTACTCAGAGATGGTAATATTTTTCCATGGTGCTTAGAGACTAAAGCAGTTACTTCTCTTTGTACTGCTGTAGGTTTTACACATTGGTGCACGTGTACATCCCACTGCCCATTAAATTTCTTGTGCATCACTCTTCAATGTGAAACCCACAGATCTGGCTTTCTTGGAATGTGAAGAGCCTGGGATTTTTGTGGCTTTCCTTTTTTTCTGTCGGTTGTTTGCGGTTTTGGTTTTTGGAGGGGGTTGTTTGATTGTTTTGTTTATTTAGTGATTTTTTTTAATGTTAATACAGATATCAGATGCTCTCCTGTGACAAATAATTGATGTTTAAGTGATAACAGAGTGCCTGAGAGTAGAAAAAGAATCATTTAGCAAGATGTACCTGTGGCAGCAACCAGCATACTATTTATCACCATCTCGTCAAATGAGGCATTTAATTTTGAGCAACTTCAACAGTATAATATGTCAAGACACTGGTGAGGCAAAATTATATTCTTGTATGATTTTCCTGCTACCATTCAGGTGACTACAGTTATAAACTCCACTCAAATTCTGCTTTAGAGCGATTCCACATTAAATTGTAGCCCCTAATCCTTAAACAAGAGAGACACCTTAAATACCATAAATGCTGCTGTACTTCCTTGAAAAGCTATTGAGCTATTGTACTTTCTTACTAATGTGTTGAGATTGTCATTGAAATATCTTTTTCACTTCAGAATAACTTCTACATCCAATAAAATAAGGTGTTTTTTAGTTTCTTCTAGCCAAGTTGTGCTCAAATAGCAAATGCATAGATAAGCAATTAATCATACTTTCTGTTATTACATACACATGTATGCAAATCAGTCCTTGATACTCTAGAAATGTGTCTCTTATAACTTCAAAACAAAACAGAAATGCAGCCATTAGAAATGTCAGTTCTTAATCTACAAGATACTCAAAAGCACATGTATCTGCCACCCATCCAAGAAAACATGTATGGATGAACTCTCCAACTTGAAATCAGCTCATCTGAGCCAGCTGAGGGTATGCACTATCATTATTAGAATGTGGATCATCATGTTTACCACTGTTTACCACTTACAAAAGATTCTTGTAAATAAATCACTATTAGATGAAACAGAATACAAATGCAAGACAGAAGAGTTTATAATAAATTAAAGCCGAACATGAAGCTTGGCATCTGTATGAGAGGAGAAAAGGGAAGGCAGTGGGAGACTATGCAGAGGCACAACAGTACACAGATTTTAAAAACAAGTATACAGCTTTGGTGTCAGATCTGGTCCCAGGTTCTTTAATACAGAAATTTAAGTCTGCAGTTATTCTGCTCAGCAGCACAGCACAGTCAGCAGAGGTTAATACATGTGAAATTTCCAGATATATAAGATCAGTAAAACCCCACTAAAATGTTGAAGATTCAGTACAGCAATTTGTCTCTCTGTGTTTTCTTTTAAATTTATGTTTACCTAATCTATCCTTGACTAGTGAAATATATGAAGGGTTTGCTTGTTAAACGAAAAGAACCTCTAGTGGCTTGAAAATTTTCAGCTTGTGTTTTTTTCTTTTTTTTCTTTAGTTAATGTCAGATTTTCTAATCTGACAGACAAGCCTGTGCACCACCTTAGTCAATATAAGAAAGCAATAAGACAAGAAGAAAAATAAATATATGTATACACTGAGAAAATATACTGCATCTTATTAAGAAACCAAAAAAATTAATCAGTGGGTAGTTCATGTTAATCCTATATTTTTATTAAATGATTAGTTTTAGATTATTAAATCATTATCTCAAGTAGAATACTTCAAATAAAATACATTGTGAAACCTAAATGTGAATTATTTTCTGTTTATTTTTAATTTAAAAAAAAGAACGGAGGAAGAGTGAATTTTCTTTCCAACTAGTACATCCATTAGAATTCCTTTCAGCAGATTTTAGGAAATTACTTTTGAAAAATCTTGTAAACACAGGGAAATGCAAAACTAATTAGTCTGATGTGTGGTGCAATGGTCCTGCACACATACAGGAAGTTCAAAACATCTGGAATTAAAAGGGTTAGATCACACCAGTAACTCCGGCCAGTTCAATTTCCATGATAAAGAAATACTTAGTATTGTAGTATGGAAATGAAAATAGCAAGTTGAAGCAATGTAGAAATCCCATTATGACAGATTGAGAAAGGGTAATCAGGCTAGCTAAAAGAAATTATTCGAATTTTAAAGTAAAAACAAAGTAGCTGATTGAAGAAAACTCTTTCTTTTCACAGATACAAAAGGAGGTTTTGTCAGTATATTTAGCTGAGCTTTCAGGAAGCCTAATGTTGATGGAAAACCTTGGTAATTTCACTCTTATGAAACAAAGGTATACTTACTGGAAAGTTGATCACCTAAGTACATGGTACCTAAATTGCAAACACTTGGACCTGTTTGAGCTGCCAAGACTTCAGTGCAAGGAGTTCAGTTTCATTCATTAGCCCCAAAGCTGAAATGGCAGCACACAATTTCATTTTAAAAGAGATTTTATCTGATGATGAGAAAAAGCTCTGGTATGGAAAGAAACCACTTTCTGCAGTTGTTGAAATGAAGATTAAATAGTCCACACATGAGTAGCTTACAAAATCCTTGCTACTGAGAAAGGGGATTTTCATGTTCAGTTTTAGTATCAAATTAAATTCACTCTCATAAGGCATATAAAAAGTTTTCCAGCCACTGCTGGCATCTCTACTTCAAGTGACATGTGCCACAAGCAATTTATGTTGCAATCTATATTTGAAAAGCGGCCTTGACAAACAAATTGCTCTTTAAAACTTTTAAGTGGTTTTTAGTATTTTAGTAACAAGCTGAGTGCAAATCACTGAAAGAATATTTTCCACTCATTTAAATAGCTATGTGATTCATTCTGCAAATAAAACAGTGGTAAATGGGAACTTTCATTATTTTCTATTCAAGTAATTAAGCAATTCCATATAGTTAAATATGACAAACACTTGGAAAAAATTTTATAGACAGTCAACAACAGCATAAAATAATTTACAGAAATCTATAACTTTGTAATTCCCTTAAACCTCTTAAGATAACATAGCTGTAAATAATAAAATATTACAGTTCTTATAATATTCAATATAATGAAAAAATACAGAAAAAACATAGTAACAGTTAAAAGCCTTTTTGATGACCACGAAATTCAATAGAAATACTCCATGTGCTTTGAAGAAGTTTGGATCAATCAATGACTTTGTTTTCTCTTTCCTTTTATCTATGTTTGCTATGTCATAACTGGAACTATATCTACATCTTACTATTTGTCCCAATGTGGTACAGTAAGCCTGCAGTGCAGATAGACTCTGTTCCATCTGTTTTCAGGCCACAAAGTCAAATCATTTACCTGATTTTAGAGATATCCACATGCTCGTGTAACCTTTACTTTATGAGTAAAGGTTTCTTCTGGCTAATATGGTTGCTTAGGAAAATTTCTCCACACATCGAAGAAATCACAAGAGAACTGGATAAGCAATGTTCAGTTTACAAAACCATCGCCATCTCTGCCTGCCATCTGCTTTCAACCTCTTCTGTAGCAATGTCAAGAACAGCAGTGTATAGTACATTAAGATGATAGGCCTGTTAGCCAATCCTACTTTAAATTCTTCATCAAAAATAATTTTTTTTCATTGAGAGCATGAAAGAAACCGTTAGATTTACCAGTTCAGAAGAGGAAAATTATTCTTAAACTACACAGCAAAGTTAAGGTGTTCTCTAAGAGAAAAACAACAAAATCTCACTAAATTAATTCCGTCATTAATAGACAGGTTAATGAATAAATGCTAAAAGAAAATGCGACATTTTAATGTGATGAAAATGCAACATTTTAATGTGATAAAAATGTAGATAATGTCTTCCAAAGGAGATACATAAGAAGAAAACCCCAGATGTTACATGTGAGACATTAAGCTACAATTCATCAAAAGAAATTTGATCATATATTAAGGCTCAAGATTTTTTTATCATCTAAATGTATTTTGATTGTTTGCACCCAGATACCTTGTCAAGCGCCATAGCTTTGTGACTTTATCGGTAATTTTTGGTTGTTTCCTTTTCCTCCCAAAATTCAGATCTACACATGTACACCCACCCTCCACACTGGGTCTGACAGCATTTCAACTTCCTGGATATATTTCATATACATAGAATTTGCACTCTTTCCTGTTACAATTTTTTTTTTACTACATGTCTAGATGGTCCATATAGCCCTTAGTTGTAGCACATTCCAAACCAGGACAACCTTGCACAGGTATTTCAGAACACAGATCTCAGACACTTTTATGTCTCACTGGCATAAGCACACTCATCCTCTTCCTATTCACCTTCAGGTTAGTGCCAAGCATGGAGACTGGTGAGTTAATGAGTTACTGCCATATGGTCCATTAGAAACTTTATTCACATTTTTTCATCATTTCCTTTTCAAAGTAGAAAAACTGTGTGCAGTTACTCCTTACCTCATTCCTCCTCTCCTAGACTGTTTGCACCCATCAAGCAAGCATTTCAGTACCTGCCAGAGTTGTTGTTCCTTTAAGCAAAAGTGTAGAGGCAAACAATCTGTGACTGAAGAAGCTCTCCTTACTTGAACACTTTTCTCAGTGTGGAATCCTTTGGATTGTTTTCTCTGTCTGTAGGTAGAATTCATGTCTCAATCATAAAACATTTGTTAAAGTATTAACTAGTGGAAACTTTTATCTTCACCTGCCTTCATCAATAGCTTCCTTCTATTCTAAATTTGAAGCATATATGGTTACTTCTCCAGTATTGTAATCTTCATGCCGTATTCTAGTTTTGATAATCTGCTCTAGACAGAGCAGAAAAAGCAGGAGCAGTCTCACCCCATCTGTAACATAGACAAAAAGCACACAGAAAGCCATAGTTCCACTTTTTATTTATCTTGATGAAGAGTAGCTATGACAACAACTGTAAATGCACCTATTCATTTTAAATGTTTTAGGATTAATGTAAATTCTAAGTGTATTTTATGTTTATATCAAACAAAGAGTTTTCACAGATGGAGTGAGGCACTTCACTTGTAAGAGTGAAGTAGCAACATGTTTATTGATATAAAACAGCTATTTAACGACCTTTTATAGTAAATATGACATAGATTTAACAAAATTCAATAGTAAGGTACAGTTTTTTTTACCGCACAGAGGATAGGGTTAGACAAAACTCTCAGGGAGACCCTCTGATTGAGTCATAAGGTTCAGAAAGGGACCCCACTGTATTCCAAACTCCCTTTTGAGGTGAGTTTTGGCGCAACTGGATCCCGACGTAAGTCAAAGACTTGATCAACAGTTTATATCTAAACTATTATATATGCACAGTCAATCCTTTGTATCACTTGGCTAAGATTTGAAAATTTCATCATGCTTTTTTCCAATTCACTTACTGGGTATCTGATGCAATAAGGATTTTCTCAGCCTTGAGAGTAACCATGAGAGGCATCCCTAATGGAGGAGAGATCCTGGCATGGAGCATGTTGGTGTGAAGGATAGCTCAGTGGGCCTTAGGCTGTCAACAATTTATGGACTGATAGGATTTACTGGCAGTCATATTTGCATAAAAGCCATATTTTGGTTGACACTTGCACAACTAGACCTCAGCTGTTGAGCAAGATTTATGGCTCTTTGCTATTTGTGTTGTCTGTCTTCCCAGAGATCAGCTGAAGTCAGATGCAACCATCATGACCATCACGACCACCGTGACCATCACGACACATCTACTGTTCAAGCAGAAAAGGGGCAGGGAAGGGGAACGCACCACCACAGAAGGAGTGAAAACAGCCTTCCTCAATGCATTTCTCTGCCAGGCTCAAATACTTTGTGTATGCATGTTTTACTATATGAGTATTGTCAAACTGCTGCTAAAACTCTGACAATATTCAATGTAACTCTGCATTTTGATAGCTTGTCTGCACAATAAAATTTTATGGCTGTTGATCAATCAATACTGGTTTCAGCTGCTGTGCTTTTAATATAAAGCACCTGAATTCTCTAAAGTGCCTTTTACCTATGAAAACATCAAGACATCCAAAGCAAGCTGTCTTGCCTGGTGATAAATCACATTATAGTATACATTTACAGATAGAATTTTATGTTTCAAAAAAATGTGATTTAGAGGTGGAATTTTAACATACATATAATCTTATTCTGTTTTATTTGAATTGACTATAGTATTCAAATATATTCAGTCTTCAGACATTGATTTTTTTTTTTTTTGTAGTGGGTTTTATATTTTTTTCCCTTTTTGCAGAGTAGAAATTTAACAGGTCTTATAATAAACACTGCTGGACATTTGGTTTCTTATATTTTTTACATATGTTAGCCTTGCAGTGTACCAGGAATAATTGACCCATACATATGAATACCTCCTGGTAAATGCAAGAATAGAATTTTTTTTTTTTGTCTTTTGCTAAGTAAGAAATATATATGACAATGTTTGCTGTTTGAATTGAATCACACAAGTGGTGCAAAAGTGCAAGGAGTAGTGTATAAACCAGATGATAGTGCAACCATTGAGAGGGACCTTGAAAAGATGGAGAAATGGACCGACAGAAGCCTCATGAATTTCATCAAGTAGAAATGCTGAACCCCATCCCCAGGGACACATAGCCCCAGGCTGGGTGCTGAATGGTTGTAGGGAAATTTGGCAGAGAAGTTTCTGGTGAGGACACCAAGCAGAACCAAAGGAGGAATATGCCCTCACGGCTAAGAATGACAACAACCTACTGGGCTGCAGAAGGAGGAGTGCTGACCACAGGTCAAGGGAGGTAATCCTTCCTTCTACCCAGCTCTGCTGATACACATCCAGAGTGCTGAGCTCACTGCTGAGATCCTCAGCTTGAGGCAGCAGTAGGAGTACTGGAGTGAGTCCAGTGAAAGGTTGAGAAGATGAATAAGCAACTGGTGAACATGCCTTAAGGGGAGAGATTGAAAGAGCTGGGACTGCTCAGCCTGGAGAAGAGTGATCCTATCAATGTGTATAAATAACTGATCAGAGGGGAGTAAAGAGGAGAGAATACAGAATCACTAAATATCTCAAGTTGGTGGGGACAGATAAGGATGATAGAGTCCAACTTCCTGCTCCTTGAAAGGGCTACTTAAAATCAAACCATATGACTATGAGTATCATCCAGAGCCATGACAGGCTTGGTCCTACGACCATAATGCCTCTCTACCCTCAAAGCAGCCCACAGCTCCTCCAAATTTAGTATTGTTGGAAAACTTACTTAATGTACATTTGATTAAAAGTATGTGATTCAGTGATTCAGTAGAGCCAGTGATAAGAGGCAATGGGCACCAACTGAAACATATAAAATCAATTTAAAATTAACAAAGTACTTTTTACCATGAGGGTGATCAAACACTAGCAAAAGTTACCCAGAGATGCTGTTTAGACTCCATAATTGGTTATATTCAAAATCCAATGGAACACATTGTGAGCAACCTGCTGTAGGTGATGGCCCTGGTTTGTGCAGGAGGTTGGATTAGATGACTTTTGGATGTACCTTCCCACAACAGTCCTTTTGCAATTCCAAGTTTATCACCAGAGGTTTCTAAGTGTGCCATGATTAGTAACCAAAAAAAGTACAGTAAAGGTTGAAGAAACCTTCACTTGGACATTAAGGAGAGTCTTTTGCCTGTATGCAACAAGGGACCTTATTGCAAAGACATTTCAGGGCTTGCAGTTAAAGTGATGAATGGACTTAATCAGTCTGAGATATAAGTTTCCTTAGCTGGACCATCCAAAGTTTTAAAAATTTTTAGAGATCATGATAATTTTTGAATAGACTTGTGACTATTTTATAGTCCAGCATCCCAGAGTCTGTGAGCTTTGCCTTGATTTAAGGATTATGTATGTAAAAAATACTTCTATATGCAGTAAGAGCTCTCTTAGCAACTAAAATTACAGTCACCATTAGTCATCAAGCTCTGCATCGGGTACTAAATAAACAATATAAAGGTCCAGACAAAAAATTGCAACAAAATACATTCGGTGTGCAAATGATCTATATGATCGGTGGTGAGTTCTGGGAACCAGCAAGTGAATCCATACCTTGTCAGGTGTGGCAAGCTGAGTTCATTAAAAAAAAAATTTAGAGGATACAGAGGGAGAATAGGCAAGACAGATTCAGAATTATAGGGTAGAAAGTGGAGAAGAACACAGAGAGCTGAAGATGCATAGGAAATGGAGTGGATTTAGCTAGTCCAGAGGTAGAGAAGGGTCAATATTTGCAGTGCAGTGTTAAAAGAAAGTTGAAAAAAGTCTGTCAGTAAGCACATGATGAAGTGTTTTTCTGACAAGGTATTTTGCTGTCAGTAGTTAATAAAAATGCAGAATATCTCAGTTGTGAGAAGGTCACTTTGATATTCATCATAGCACAAGAAAATCTGTGCATGGCAAAATGCTCCGTGATTAACAATGCTTCTTCTAAAGGCATCTGGAGACAGACAGTTGTGTGTCTGCACAACTCTCAGCTGTAATAAGGGAGTAGCTGTATTCAAAGAACACAGCTTGACATTTATCTCCTCTGAAAAATAAAAAGATTGAAAGCAAATAGGTTTTTTGTTTTTTGTTTGTTTCCTTTTGACAACATTGAAACTCCTTCATGATTAGTTGGAGAAAGAAATTAAATATCATTAAAATGTCGTAAGAAGTTGCATGGTCTGAAAACTAGGGGGAGCACAAACTGATGACGAGTCTTGGAGAAAAATATTTTACAATTAATGTACTAACAAATGACATTTTACTTGGATCAAAGGCATTGATAGAGATGAGGAAGCATAAATTACCTTTCATTTTACTTTGAAAAAAAATGTCTCTATAGAAAAGAAAAGAAATATGTCATGAATCCTCAAGTAATTTTACAGTAATGTAAATAGGTGGTATGAATAGAATCTCAGCCTTCATTTTGTTACAGAAAGTGACATTTCTCAAATATTAAATCAACACATCATAAAACCTCCATCCCCTTTAGTCGCTTGCAAATTACAGAATATAAATGAATATTTTAAAATGTCTAATGATAAATTCATAGGTTTTGCACTGCATAAACCTTGATATAAATATAAGCTCAACAACTTCATATTTTGACTGTAGATACAAAGATGTTTTGACATTTTATTCTCTACAATTTACTTCAGGTTCATCTAAGAAAAAAGGGAATTTTAATGTTTTTTAGAGTTTCACAGTCCTTTCTGCTTTATTGAAGCATTCTTCTTTCAGAGCCAAGGGAAATATATTTCTAATTTTGAACTTAGGAGGCAGAAATTTTAACTCTAAGCACTGGGAGTTGCTGAAAATTTAAAATCCTTTAAATTAAACCCTGTTAACACATAGAATAAGTTAAAACTAACTTGATTCAGGCTGATAGAGTTATTTTACTGAAATAAATATGTATTAAGTCAGAATTTATAAAAATGTTAGATGTATCAAAAGCCTTCAATATAACTTTTTAAACATTTTTGCCAAGGGATTTCCCAGAAGGTGTGAGGCATGAAGAAACTTTTCTAAGTCTGTAACGAGTTAGAGAGCAGGCAAGAGTTTTTAAACTTTGAACTCAAGACCTTTTCAAATATTTTCCTTTTATTTTTCTTTAACAAAAATCTCAACAGTTCTCCATAAGAATCAGCTCAAGTCTTCATAAAGACAAAAAGCAAAGAAGATCAGAAGAGCAGACTTTTCAATTACTGGATTCTTTGCTGTCCATAAATTTGTCTAGCTCCTTTTTAACCCGAAAATATTTCCTCTTTCCATGAACTCCTGTGGCAGCACACTTCAGATGTTCATGACCTGCTCTGTAAAATCATACTTTTGTTTCAGAGTGAATACCTAATAGTTTTACCAGTTGTCCCCAAGTTCCAGAACTGAAAGAAATTATAACCATTCCACTGTCATCTTATACAGTACCTTCATGGGTCTGTAAATCGCTTATCATATGTCTCTTCAGGGCTTTCCTCTGTCAACTAAAAAACTCCAGAGTGTCTCCTCATAAGGGACATTCATATGCTCTATTCCCTTCATCTGTCTAACCGTGCTTCCCTGCAGCATCTCTAGCTCTTTAATGAGTTTCCCAGAATGCATAGACTAGAACTGAATATGACACCAAGGTGATGATGCATGAAAATTTTATGTAGCAGGAAAAATGAGGGAAGGGAAGGTGCGGGAAGGGAAGGTGCGGGAAGGGAAGGTGCGGGAAGGGAAGGGAAGGGAAGGTGCGGGAAGGGAAGGTGCGGGAAGGGAAGG
>VXBT01001432.1:2379968-2431858 GCA_013400235.1 Oriolus oriolus | reverse complement strand
GAAGGGAAGGTGCGGGAAGGGAAGGGAAGGGAAGGGAAGGGAAGGGAAGGGAAACTTAAATTTGTGGTCGGGAAAGTTTCCTTAAACAAACTCATTTTCATTTGCATCATCCCTCTCCCTTCAAAGCCTTAACTGGCTTTTTTCTCCTATATATTCACTATAAGTCTTGTTTCTACAGAGGAGTCTAATATTACTCTGTAATTCCAGGTACACGATTTGAAAGAGGGTTTACAATTAGTTTACTATTACATGTGCTTATCATCATATCTAATTGCCATTTCATTTTTTTGTGTTATATTTAGCCAATCAAATTTTCTGCTAGCTGAAATTCTCTTGATCTCTGCAAATAAACTGTTGGTTTTATGCATGCACCACTAGTGAAAGTTCCTTCAAAGTCTGTTAGACTGACCATGACTTGAAAATACCAATCCCTGATGGTCTGAAACTGATCTCTCCAGAGACTAAAGCCCATTTTGCTAAATTGTTTTTGCAGAAATGACTGACCCCTGTAAAGTGCTTTGCTTTTGCATAACGTTGATAAGACATGAATTAATTCAAAGGACTCCTGCTACCTAGACAGGAAAATGTTATCTCTGTTTTTCAGGTGGAGAAATTGAAAAGGTGAAGAGGCTTCCTAAGGCCGTTGGGTAAGGTAAGGATAGAGCTGGTGCTTCAACTCTCATTTTGCTCACAGAGAAATAATAAAATATATACAAAATTTTATACGAATCATTTACTGTGTCTGAAATTCTGAGCAGATATTCAAAGTGTGTGAGAAGAAGCAGAAGGGTAATTTTCATCTTCCTAACAGTAAAACAGACTTTTTTCACTGACTGCAGGCTTAGTTCCACTACAGAGTCCAGCTTTGAAGGAAATTTTCTTCCCAACTTCTTCTCATTCATATTCGAAGGTTTTCATTCTTGTGGTTCTCAAGTGTGAACTTACATGTTATTAAGAAGTGTCAGACTAACAACCATGGAGAATAAAGTTTCATGTTTATATCTAGATTAGATACTGTGCAGCTTTTACAAAGGGTGATTGGTTATAGATGTAAAAATGACCCAGATCAAAAAGCAAAGTGGTGATGAAAAGACTGACTCTGTCTTGCACATCCCAAGGGTACTGCTCAGCAAATATTCAGACTTCCTTCTCAGTGTCAAAGTGTGATACCAAGGATTATTTCCCTTGTAATAGTTATGTTTGAAAGTAATATTTTTTCAGGAAAGACATGAAATAGCAGAATTTAACTGAATTACTGAGAACCTACTCTAAGAAGAACGTGAGGAACTGCAAGAGCCACTTAGCTGATGCTGCTTTCACAGAAGAGCGGCGTACTATCACACCAGAGCCAACCCAAATTCCCCTCAGGAAGATCCTTAATCACTGGTAATCTTTATAACAATTATAAATTATTATAGTATATTATAAAATGATTACAATAATATGGTAACCTGAGCACTATTATTTGCTTAGATCCAATCAGTTCCAACATTCTGAGAATATAACAAAGGCAATAAGCATAACTCATAGGAAAAGAGTGCTTCCATAAATGAGTGCAAAGTGACAATATTTGCCATCACTGGAACCAGACAGAAACTGAAGGACTGTATTTTAAGCAGAATATTAAAGCCAGCTATAAGAACAGAGGAAAGAACTTGGAAAATGAAGAGAAATTAATTTATTCCTCTTCAGCTTCTGATCAATATAAAATGAGTACCTGGTTGTAACACCTTTTGTGAAAGTGGCAGTCGTATTTTGGTATATGCAGGAAAAATAGGCTATGGAAAAACTTGTCATTCATAGATGCAGGCTATCAGTGGACCACATTGAAAGAGAAAAAAACAATTCCATGCAAGGATGCTCATGCTTTGGCAGAAATATTGTAAATATTGAAGTGCTGCATGCAATCTAACAAGTACTGAAATAGAGGCTGGATGGTTCTTTCTCCTTTCTGTTGGCCACGCTGAGGAAGGTTTGTCATTTGAAGAATGTAAAAGAACTGACTTCACAGAAAGGCATGCTCCTATTTTAATTAAGGAGTCTAAAAACACAGGAATTTTCTTAAACTTTTCTTTTGTAACTAGTACAAAATATGCCAACATTGGTCTTTGTAGAGTATTATACCAGCTCTCCACATGCACACCACTTTACAAATGCAGGCTGACACATCTCCAGAGCCGCAGATTACTGTTTTCCTCTAAAAAAATTTCCTTAGGATAAAGTCATTATGGTCAAAGTCCAGCCACTGAACTGCACCAAGAGTTTTCAGAGAGGCAAGTCAGAGACAGAAGAATCTGCTACTTTAGTGGCCCCACTGCAGCCTCATGGTGCCCTGGTGCCAGGTGGGCAGCACAGGCTCCCCAGGTATGCTCTGTGCCCTGCCTTACTGGGTGGTTGTAGATGTGTGTGGGGGCTGATGCTCTAGACAACTCCTCAGCATCCAGAGATGTTCAAGAGTTTGAAAGAATCCAAACTCAAGGCTAGTAGTGAAAGAGTAGATACAGTGCGAGTGTGCAGGAGATAATGATTCAGATTCTAAAATCTGCACCACCGGAAATTGCCTGTATTGCTGATTTATCACCATATAGTTACAAGTTTCTCATTAGGGACTTCTCTGTGACCACGAGTGAGACTTGATCTTGCCTACTCTGTGGTAGTTAATGAGATACTCATTTATTGCACCACAGTCTGTTAAGAAAGAAAAATAAAATATGGAAAGTCTAAATTGCGTTGACCTACATAGGGAACCCCAGACACCTGCAGTCTGAGTGGATTTATGACCTTTTACAACATCAACAACAGCTTTCTCCTAGTTTTCAACATGTGGCATGTTCTTCCTGAATATAGCATATAATCATTCCCAGGCTTACTGTTCATCCCCTATTAGAGTACTAAGTATTTTTTCCTATTATTGACTAAACCCATTTATTTTGTCTTTTTCCAAGTTACAGCATACGTAAACATTCACATCCTGTACTTAAAGACACTTCCTCCTCCTGATGAAAATTACTAGTGCTTTTGCAGCACTATTTTCAGCAGATAGAAATAACAATTCATTCACTCTTCATAGATGTTAATGAAAACAGAATTTAGTATAAGCAGAATTTCATTTGGTTTAAGCAGATGCTGTTACATGGAGCACATGGTGTTCTCCATAGCGTATTCCACATGGTTTTTGCAGGATATTATAAAACAAACCGACTGTGATTAATGCTAATAAAAAGAGCTACATAATTATCAGCGTGCAGTCACTGAATATCTCTTTGTTAAACCTGACATGCTGTTGGCACAGCATTTCTGTTTGGGTCACTGACACTGGAAGGCTTTTGCACACTGTGAACATTTAGTTAATGCTGTCTAGATCAGTTCAAAGCAATATTTGATCTTTGATTAAGATATAAATTTTGAAAGACATAATTCATATCAAGGCCAATTAGAATCTTTTCAGTACACTGTATATAACATGTTCTAATAACATTAGCATTTAATCTATTTCATCAGAGGCATGAAACTCAACTTTAATTATTCTACTTAACAGAGTAAAGGACCTTAAGATCAGGGAATACAGCAAAATTCAGAATCATACTTTGTATCAATAGCAAATGTCAGGCTGTGTTTGATGCATATCTTTTGGGGTTTGGTATTACAGGTGGTGGATATTGGTATTAGATATAATAATATTTGGTATTATTGTAAGTGTATAATTAGTCTTCTCCATCACTGAATTTGACTCCTAAGAAAATCAATCGAGAAACAGTCAAAAATAAAAAAGGAATAATAAAAGAAAACTGCATAATAATGCTAATGGAAATAGTGATGATAATAACACTAATAATGGTTGTACCAACACGATAAAGAATTAATTTTTTATGTATTGTCTCATTTAACTGGTGTGAAAAACTGTTGAATTATTTTATTAATATTACTACATCTTTCCCAATTCTAGAATTCTATATTATATGAGTAAATGGTCCTGCCACCTAAAACATCAGTTTTAGGTGACATACTCATATCTTGTGTAAAATAGAGATGTGTTGGGTTAGCTTTTTCATCCATTGCTACTGTAATGACTTTGAAGAAGCACAGCAGCTTATTCAACATCTCATAACCTCCAAGACTGATGCATTTTAATAATTTTAATAAAAAATATTAAAATAATTATTTTAATAATAGTTGGTACCCTTTGACAAGATTTCCTTTTTGATTTAGAAGTTGTTTTACTGATTTCATGGTTTGATTTTACATGCATTTCTTAAAATCTTCCTTTGCTTGCTTTCTTTGTTGCTCTTTATTTTCAAGGTGACACTGAATGTTTTTAAAGATGGAAACAATTACAGACCTTCGAAAATGTTTTCTGCTGACATAATGCCAGCAAACACAGAATCTCACTGGAGATTCATCAAATATCTTCAAATAACCTGAAAAATGTTAGGATGGTTTGCTGTTGGTCATGCAGCTGAATTGCTTGAGGTTTATTCACTATTTTAAAAGAATAAAACACATCTAGTAGGCATGGGCTAATATTTCCTGTGACTATGCTTTAAGCTGTGCTATACAGATAAGCCCCAGGAAAGACTAAAAAATAAATTCAATCCAAATAGTTTTTGCTGTATGTACTGCATTGTCACTCTCTGAATGTCAACACAATTGCTACTACCTTATCAGTAATTAACTTATACACTGTCAATCTTTGTTATCTGCTCTTATCTTTGTTTTTCATTTACTAGAAATTCATTAGTCTAATTTCAGTGGTAAAGAAACCATTCCTTGGCAAATTCAGCTAAGTAAATCTTCCTTTCTTAAAATAAAATTTGAAAGTGCCTCAGAAAAATTTACCTTTATAGCAGTCCCACAGAATAAATCATCAGATCATCTTCATGATCGTAAGACTTTGACTAGACAGTAATCCTTAATCCTCTCTAGATATTCAGAGGATGTCTGCTGAACTAAAGGTTTTTCTGTAATCATTTCACATGGGTACAGAGAGTGTGGATTTTGTAGCATACTAAGGATGTGCATTTATTCTTCAATCATCATGATCCAGCCCAGGGGCAATTATATGCTAAGTTAGAGCTCTCTCATGATTTCAGCAGGTCCTGTGATTGAGAGGTCTGTTATGTAAACATTGACTGTTCATCCTAGTTTAATGCTATAGGAACTATATTCATTAGAAACAGAAGTCTGTAGTAAATCAGAACTGAAACAGAAAATATCATTTCCTTGAACCTTAGGTTCTCAGGCCCGGAATTAAGCATCTGTCGCAGGATTTGGAGTAGGTCAGGGGACATTTTCTGCTTGAAGCACTACAGAATTGATGACAAGCAACTTGTATTCCTTCCTACAAAAAGGAAGGTAGAAACTACCAGGATCACTTTTATCTTGCCACAGGGGTGTTTCCCCACTTATGCAGAAGCAGTCAGTTGGAAAAAAAATGTATGCTGGTATTTTCTGGTTTCAACTGGACCTTACCTGAAGAAATGGAATAGTAAAGGTCAGTACAGAGAAAATGGAGATTGGGGTAAGTCAGGCCGGGGAAGGCAACCTCAAGCCAATTTTAATTAAAACCCTTGAGATCACTAATGCCAGGTTTCCAATTTATTTATTAAATGGATTTGCCTCCAAACCAATAACTTGCAGGATATTCTTGTATCCAGGTGAATCACTCAGTATAAAAATCAGACAAGGATGATTCTCAAGAAGATCAAACAAAAAAAAAATTAGAAGATTCCACATCTTTCTAGTCCTGTGTTATATACTGTTGTCTAGGTAAGTGGAAGCTGTGATGTGGAAATACACTTTCTCTCCTTTGTTACTTTCCAGACTATTTGCTGTGAACAGCCAGTGCCAAAAGTATAATTAGCCTTACTTGGAAAGTGGAAGCTACAATGGCAGCTGTCCATGTGTATAATCAATATGCTTTTTGGGGGAAAATATAAGACTGATAAAATAATCCAAGAGTTTTAGGAAAATAATAGAGTTCTTATATATTATACACCACCAGTAAATTCAAAGAATGGAAAATATGGATCTAGGCCTTTGAGGAATTGTTTATACTGTTAAGTATATAAATATCAAATACCATTATTATCTTGCCATCATTGAATTTAAGATTTCTATTATTTCAGAGTTTGTAAGATTTACTTCAATGGAGATCTCAGATGGATAGGCAATTCAATTCTGATAATATATTTCCTTTTGTATTTAACATGTGGTTCTAACTATTTTGTTGTCTAAGGATTTTTTTCAACCCTCAAATTATATGACATAGTGTGTAGTATAAACAAGATGGTCCTCTTTGCAATATTTTGGTACTGATTCATCAAAAACCAGTTCAAATTAAAAAAACCAAAACAGCCTGTAGACTTTTATTATTAGAACACCAAATTGCATAGACTCATATAACTTCTGGGAGGTTTTGTTTAGTCTCCCTTCCCTGTCCCAAATGTGGCACTAGCAATATAATTGGGTCCATATTAAACATGTTTGCAGGACAAGGAGTGGTTAACTAGCCAAGTTAAAACTGTGAGTTAACTAAAGGGTTCATAGAATGATTCAGAACTGATGTGCAAAAACGGGTACAGTCTATATATTGGGCTGAAGTGGTGTAAGAGATGGTTTTAAGTAGTTCTAAGAGGTAAAAATATATGACATTTTCTCCTTCGACATTCAGTGCAAATGACACGGTTTGGCAGTGCGTTAAAGCAGATTTTGGGACTCCTTCTGCCATATCAAATGTTGCAGTCACAACAGCTGGTGCTGGTTCAAAGTCACTCAAGGGCCAGCAGATAGTTCATATGGTCAAGCTTTTTGAAATGTCAAGTAACATCTGTCCACAACAATGAATCTTCATCAGATCAGGTTTCATATGTCTTTCTACTGCCATATGAAACCATCAAAAATTTTGATTTGAATGGTTTAATATGCACCAGTGCAGTCACATGTTCACAACTGGTTTGGATCTCATTGGTTCTATGGTACCTGTGACTATCCAGGTGCCATTTTACAGCTGTGGAACATGAGGGTTTGATAATTTAGAAAATTAACCCACTGCAATCAAGAAGAAGAAAAATGATGCTAGCTTTTCAGTGCTGTTTCCTGATATCAGTCAGTCCTTTTGGTGTGTTACTTCTTCCTTCTTATATGACTCCACTCCTTGTATAAGCCCTGTACACTAAATTGACTTGTATAAATCCTGTACACTAAAACACAACACCAGTTCAAGATCTGAATAAAGGTATTCTCCGCAGTTATAACTCATCATCATGAACTTGAATTTTGTCCTAAAGGTCGTATAATCAATATATAATGAATAACTAGTGTTTTTGGAACAAAATTTGTATTTATAGAAAAAAATAAAAACAGTAGAATGAAGTAAAAGATCCTGCACCTCCTGTCGGTCTTGTAATTATAAATATCCAAGTAAGTGTTATAACAGACTTATCACTTGTCCTTGAACCTATAAGATAGACAAAATTGAACCATTCTAATCTATTCTTTCACTTCAACCATGTATTTGAACTGTTAGAGAGAGAAAAAAAATGTATTTCAGATTGGAAACTCAGTAATCGTGGAAATGGTTAACAGATACCTTGAAACCTCGAAGGTTCAGGGGCATGACACCTGCCTTTTGAGTCCAGTGATGGACAGAGTAACGTGGCTGCTCTCCTAATCCACACTCCTCTCTCTCAGACTAATCCTGGTAAATCTACCAGAGGAAATATTTTAGCATACATCTTTAATAAAGATAGAAATATCCTCATCCAAATGTTTAAACAGTGGATCTTCACAAAGCAAATTGCACAATGTGCCATAGTCGCCCTTCATTTACGGGTGTCGTTTCACTCTGTGACCAGCATACCAACTGTGCTACCAAAAATTGATATGCACTAAATTAGCACTGAAGTACCATGGTAACCACTATGCTCTGTCTGCTGTTTCCCTGGTCACAAAGTCTAACAGTTCTACAAATACTATTTGCTTCTTGTACCCCATTATAGTTTTGCCCTTTCCAGGTTAATTGATTTCATATGTGTTTTTTCTTCTGGAGACATTTTCTTGCTTGAGTATAAGACTATATAGTCAGCAGAAATATTATTGGTTTACTGTGTGCTGTACTGTCCTCCTCAGAGCTACTTTATTAATTTTAATTGTCTCCTTCAGTATGGACCTTTAAAAACCTTAAAAGAATGAAAAAACCTCAGTTTTTAGCAATAAGCTATCTCGTATCAGCAATCTAATATGCTGGTAATCTGTTTTAATGAGAAATTTCAGGAGAAAAAGAGGAGTTGAAGTTTCCTGACACATAACAAGTTGTACTTTTTGAGTTTTCTGGGCCAGAATAACATTGGTATAAAAATAAAACACCAAGGCAACAAACTCAATGGAAGCTCTTCTGTGCCAAATAGTTAATTTCATGTAAGAATATAATTTTTAGTTTATTATTCTAGTTAACTTCAACCTCTCTGGAAAGAGCAAAGATTCAGAGTATATATACCAGATTATATATTCTATTAAATGCTTCCATTTTCATCTAAGAAGTCACTTTCCTACTGTGTGGGTGGTGAAACACAGTAGGTTACCAGGAGAAGCTGTGGAGTCTCAGACCTTGGAGATATTAAAAATCTGCCTGGACACAGATTTTGTGCAACCTGCTGTAGATGACTGTGCTTTGTGCAGAGGGACTGGATTAGGTGATCTCCTGGAGGGCCTTCCCCTCTCAGCTACTCTATGATTCTCTGAACTGCAAGTTCTTTGCAAGTGTTCTGATTCCTATCACCAGAGGAAAAACCAATATCCTCAGGGGCACCTCTCTGGGCAGTCTTGGTGTTGACCAAGTAAAAGGGAATTATTGCTCAAAAGCATCTACTTATACAAAGGCTGAAAAGTTAGACAAAAAAGGATGTAAAAAATCCCCAAAAAGTAAGATTTAGATTAACTCTCAATCTTCTTTACTGTTTCATACTGCATGTCTTTTTCCCATTAGCTCTTCTGTTTTTTCCTTTTCCTGGGAAACAGTGCTTTTGTCATTTAGACAGGCTTAATGAAAGAAATCCACAGACAAGGCTACAGAGAGAGAAAAGAGGTGACAAAATAGATTGCTTAAGTGGAATGAAAGTAAACAATCTCTGTTTCCAAAGTTCTTGAGTTTTTCTACTTATCTCTTTTTTTCAGGCTTTTTCTAGCACAAATCCCACTCTGAATTCTGGCTAAGTCATAGTAGAAGTGCAGAGATAAGAAATCATGGGGGTAGCCAGAGTTGAAGGACTCCTCTAAATAACAGGATGTGCTATGTTCAGGAATAGTAAGCTTGTGCTATTCAAACTGAGTATACTGTAACACAAAATGTTTTGGAGATTTGCTGAGAAGATAAAGGTCCACCTCTCCATGACTTATAGCTAATGCAGAGCAGAAAGAGAAACGTGCTATGAAGCATAAAGCCAGGAAATGCAGAAGAAGATACAGAGAAAGCCCATACATTTTGACCTGCTAAGATGAGAGCATTATGCTAGCAAAAAATCAGTCTTATATTAGAAATTAAACCTTGATCTTCTGTGGCCACATGCTTTACTCTCCTCTTTCCAATCAGATCTTGCCATCACCCTAATGATACAGGTGAAAAAAAATTAGCTAAATATTACCTGCACACAGAATCACAGAATTATTCATTTTGGAAAAGATCTCTGAGACTGAGTTAAAAATTGACCAAACACCACCATGTCAACTAGACCGTGCCATTAAGCACCACATCCAGTCTTCCGTTTAGCATCTCCAGGGGTGGTGATTCCACTACCTCCCCAGGAAGACATTCCAATTACTCCTTCTGTGAAGAATTTTTTTCTAAGGTCTAACCCAAATCTGTCCTGGCATGGCTTAAGACTGTGTTCTCCTGTCCTGTTGCTGGTTGACTGAATACAGTTTGGAAGAAGAGAATAGAAATTACAAATTTAGTTAAAGCACCATGAAGAGTAGGGGAACAGGGGAGCAGGAGAGGGAAAACAAGTGTAATACTGCATCTGTTCTGTAATAGACAGGGTGACATACTTCTTCAAGGTTGTGTTGGGACTATTATACTATCAGAAAGTTTTCTTTCTACTGAAAATAAAACCAAATAAGAAACTTTTAATCACTACCTTCAACGTACATCAATTTAAATCATACTTCAGAAAGTACTTAAGGGAAACAAAACAATTCAGGTGAAAAGTTTCCTATTTAATCATGGGCATTTGAACAACAAATAGCTTGTAATTTCCTTGGTAGATGCTGAATCAGCTTAGCAACAAATGCTGCAATATTAACTATTCTCACTCAACCTTTTTCTAAATCAGAAAGTGGGACACAGGGTCAACACCGATAATATCAAGCATTACAAATGCAGCATAATAACAGTTCAAGTATTTATTCTTATTTTTTTCTGAGGTGCTTCAGTTTAACACACACACACATCATTTCCATGCCCATTGCAGGTTGCTGAGTGAAATGTTCTCTGCTGAGTTAACAGCACTCTTCTGAAGGTAGGAGTTACTTTGTCCTCTGAATACAACTTAATCTGTGTCTAACAAAACTGTTCTGCCTCATTTCCAGCAGTGTAAATTTTCAGAAATAAGTCAGCAGCGAGTAGCTAGTTAATAACATAAATATTAATTCCATACAAGTGGATCCATAATTTTCTTTGTAATTCAGTGGGCGAATCCATGGTTCTGTGAAGACCCTTGAAAACTGTTCCTTTTCCAAGCTCTCAGACACAGCCCTAAAGGCTGCTTGATTGTTTCTACTGAACTTCCGCTTCAGTAAGTGCAAGGCTTTTCTGAAATGTCCTTTTTTAATGATTAAAAATATTCTTGCCAGTTTGTTTCAGGACTTACTGGGTTTTTGTGTCTACATGATCTCTCACTTCTTGTCTTCCTCCTTTGATGCTTGCCCATCCAGAGTCACTCTTAGTGCCCTTTTTGTCCAGTTACACAGGCCACGTTATTTGTCTTCTTCATCCCCCGACCACCTTAGTAAATCTCATCTGCATCAGTTTAGATTCAAATTATTTTATCTCAACATGACTAAGTAGCATTGCAAAGAGTGTTTATATTTTCCCAACCACCGACACGACAACCAGTATTTTTCACTACAGTTTTAGTGTGAGCAGTCATAAAGATGGCCCGGTTAAAAAGAGAAAATTACTGAAGAGAAGTAAATGGCTCCTGGAAAATATTGTGAGGGAAACTGCCTGCCAAAGTGGGGGCTGGATGTCTGGCAACTAGGCCTGTGAACCAGAAATGTTCTTAAAAAGTGCATCTGGTATCTTTGAAGTACAGAAGAAGTATCAAGAATCCAGAGACATCCTGAGGTACCATGAATAAGCATAAACCCAAGAAACTCTAATGGAAATTTATCATCTGAAAAAGCAGAAAGAGCCTGGGAAAATAAAATTAGTCTGGAAGAACTGAAAACATAATTTAATAATTTAATAATTGGCTGTTACAGATGAAAAATTGAAATTACTAACATGTGTTGACTGCTTGAAGTGGTGTTATCCTACACTCTCTTGTGTTTCTAGGCTGTAAAAAGAACTGAACTTTTAACCAAAATAGAGGGTTTTTTCTCTTAGAAATTTTTATGTCACACATACTTTTAATTTTCTAAGACAGTTGAATTTCACATGAATTTTCTACCAGACCTTGAACTCTCACTGAAAGTGCCCAGATGACTCTGGACTCTGACATGGCTCCTCTTTGAAGTGACACTGTTATCTCATTGTGTCCCCTTTGGTCCCACTTTGGTGTCAGTCTGATTTGTCCTCACATGTCTGGGATGGTTGGATCAAATTTTGAGACTGATTTGTGCCCCTCTTTGGGATGGTTTCACTCCTGAAATCTGTCTAATTTACTTGATACCCCTACTGTATATATTGATATAAGTAACCTATCATAAACATATCTCCTCTTATATTGCTGTTGTAAAATACCAACACCAGTCTTTGTAGTGTTATTGTAAGTTGCTTCTCTAATAAGTTTATTGTAACCTGTAATATACCCACTTGGTTTCTGTAATTATATTGGTTGTCGATCTAGGATTGGTTGTTGCTGTTATAGATCACTGCCATGATATTGATTAATCATTAATTGATGATAGTAATTTGTAATAGCTTGATATATTTTTATATATATTTTCTTTATTGATCTAAGGTATACTTTCTAGTGATGATTTCTGTGGTTTTGTAATAATCTGCAATAAAGTAGAGAAATTTAGATGATAAAAGCTTCCAAGTCTTTGTGTATTATGAAATTCTGTGAACCCAAGGTTGCAATCTCTACACACCCACAGTTTTGGGCAACCTCTTAGGTCATAACAGCTGCCTAATGACTACCCACATTGTACATCCATACATTCTATATGACTTTTTCTTCCGTGTATTGCATCTTTCTCTGCTCTTGGTCAAAAGAGGAAGAAACGTTTTGATAGAAACTCACAAATCTACATGGTGAAGCTACATCAGTGAAGCTTCCCTTTACACTCCAGGTTTGAATTTTGCAGTCTAAAACTTTGATTCAACCTGTAATTGGCAAGCTGTGCATTTCAGAGCCAGAGTTTGATAAGTCTCTCTGTTCTATTCTGTTTGCTCTTGCAAACAGTAATTAAGGGTAATTATGTGGAAAACATGTTGATTGAAAAATGTGTATTTGCAAACCTGAGTTTTGAATGGACCTACACTAAACTTAAAATATAACTTCTCCAATCTCTTTATTCTTCAAATTCACCACAAAATTGCAGTGCATACTATTTTGTACAGTGTAACAAACCCCAAGGTAGCTGTAAGAAAGAAGTGTTCTGATCTCCTCTGCAGTTACATTCATCTCTGAAGCAGATTTTTAATAGGGGTTCAAAAATGAGTGCGTTCATTGCATAGAGAAATTGGCTTGCACATTGTAGGGATAAAATGATGCAGCTATAAAGTTATAATTTTCCATGTGGATTTTTTGTCTCACTTTAGTTATTCTGTTTCAGAAGTCACTTATTTAGAATTTTTTCTGTGTCAGAGGGACAAAATTACTTCTACAGCATATTTTCCTGTGTAGAAAATTACCTATGCTTTACCTTTTCAGTAACAATGCAAACTTTCAGTATGGACTAAGGTAAGCATCTATTTCGCTATCTTACACAAAAAAAAAAAAAAAAAATTAGAAGGAACCTCCTATCTAAATCACAGCATATTTAAGAAAGCATCTGATGTGTGATGTTTATAAAGTTTATGTTTTGTTGCTACAACAAAAACATAAACTACTAGGCATAGTTTATGTTTTGTTTTGTCTACTCGCTTGATGCCACCTCTGAGATCTCAAGAAAGTAGTGATGGACAAAAGCGCAAATATTCAGAACTGATTTCTTTGTAACTTCTCTATACTTTTCTGCCCTTTAAGGAATTGAAAAATAAAAAGAAAACTTTCATAAAACTTTTCTGTTCTATACAACAAATGCACAATAACCATGAACCATCTCTTTCCACTGCGAAATTAAATCCATTTCAAGAAGGAAATAATTAGTTTGGTTTTGCTCTAGGGCAATATCTTTTTAATATCTCCAGCTCAAATGTTTGTTACACAGATTGAAAAAAACAGTCTTGTCTGTTTGAGGAAAGAGTTAAAACAAACTTATTACAACTGAACTGAAACATCTTACAGATTCTAAATATAACACTACATATAATGAATACTGTAGCTTTACATATAATAAATGAAATTACTTCTGATTAAAGATGTGGCAGTACAGAAAAAAAACTCCCAAACACTGGAAAGTTAATAGCAGTGGCATATTTATTCATGTTTGTATAACATTTCAACAACCTATTGTTTGTTGCTGTAAGCTATCTTTTCTGTACCAATAGAAGTGGCTATAGAGTTCAGCCCAATGCTGTTAAAAATTTCAGTTGAAAATTAGCTCGTGATCAAAGTTTTCAAACACACATCATTTAAATAACATATTCTTAAATATGAAACATTTTAAGCTAAAGACAGCATCTCTGTGAACCACTACAGATTGTGCAAAACATTGCAAATTGTTTCATCTAGCAATTTTATTTTTAATCTACAAATGAGAAAATGTTACCCTTTACAATTCTGCACTTGGTTCCCTTCTTCTCAAAATATGGTATATTGGCACAAGTACATATAAGAAAAATGATTTTTGAAGATTATTAGAAGACCATATATATGGTGAGAAAAGGTAAATTTTTATGCATGTTTTTCCATCTTGAAACACAGCCTTGATATCTGACACAAAGAAATCTCTGCAGAAGCATGTGAACACTCAGGTCTGGACAAAGAAGATTATGTGCGGAGATCTTTAGATGCTAAACTACCCATGGTGAATACTAACTACCAACCATAACGAAGGATCAGTTAGAGAACATTGAAGCAATGGGCATGGAACCAAATGCATCTGTGTAGAAGCTGGTAAGTGTCACTGGAAGGTTACTCTCTACGTTTTTTTCAAAAGGCCACGTAAACCAGAGATGAATCATGAAGACTGAGAACAGACAAACATCAGGTCCAGTTTCCAACAGTAATTTAGAATTAATTCTAATTTTTAAGGTGACCTTGCCTTGACTTTGGAGATTGGACTTTGTGATTCCCAGAGATTCCTTCTGACCTGAAGCATTCCAGTACTTTGATAAATCTTGCAGTCAGATTTTGAGACAATAGACCATATAGGCATGTAGCTTGAGACACAGGGAATTTGAACCAGCACGTACTTGTATAAAACAAGACATCATGTGTCAACAATTAGAATATTGCTGAAGAAATTGGCTGCGTTACTGATAAAAGAGTGAATCAGTGTTAGAATAATTTGTGGAACTGTGGTTAGCAATAATGTGGTTTCCTCACTTGCTTTGTAATAGTTACAGATCTATGTCATTTTGTGCTAGAATAGAAGTTTGTCTCCATGCCCTTATGTAAATCTGAATGCTGTATTTGTGCTTTGTTGACATGATTTATAAGTGCTTGATTATAGCTGCAGCCAGCTGATGGAGAGAAACATTTCCTGAGTAACATGTCATCACTTCACCTTTGTGCTTTGAGGTAAGAAATAGGCTCAATCTATTTAAGCTCTTTGACAATAAACACTATCAGATATTTTTCCCTAAGGGGCTCATTATCTCAAGTGGCAGATTTTGCCACTAACAGCACACTCAAAAGGGGTTTGAGAAGTCAAGGCAAGGTAAAAAGCTGCTTTGCGTAATGAGCAATCTTGCAGGATATGAACAAGATCGTTTCCAGACCTGTGTATATGAGTACTTGTGAGTCAACTGTGAACTACAGCAGCAGCAAAAAGAAAAGTGAAAGCAATTAATTTTTACCAGTTCTTGTAGATCAGTTTTTTCTATGCTTTGTGTCATCATGGTATCCAAAGAGAGGCAAAGGATGCTGATAGAATGAAACTGGTCTGGAATGGAACAGCCACCTGCCTAGTTAAGGACAGAAACCAGTGTAAAGAACCTGAGAAAGCAGGAGAGGTGCCTTTCTGAAAAGTCTTGGAAAAACCCTTCAGTGGACATCTGAAGACTGATCTTTGGGTGATACAGGTTTACTTTACCCATGTTATAGGAGTAGCCCATGTACAACAAAAGAATGCACAGAATTCTAGCCATGTAATGCGAAAAGGCAAGGTGTGGATGGCTGATATGTGAGAAACTCAGACACAAATGTGTTCAGATCTGAGGGAAGGGTTACAACTCATTTTGTATTTAGAGAGAGCGGTGTTGCTGATATTCTATTCCCTCTTCTTTCACGTCTCACTGAGGATGTCCAATGGCAAACTCAGGGCTGCTATTCTGCTCTCCTGAGATAAATATACCTGCAAATATCACCCTTTCTCTGTTTTTAAAGCTCTCAGTCATTTTGACTAAATTCTCTGTATGAAATGGAAAACATTTATGTATGCATTTCACTTTTTTTTCTTCCTTAAGGAAAAATCTGTTTTAGAAAAACAAATCTGCTTGCTGAGTAACTTGCTAAAAGAGAAGCTGTGAGAGCATTTCTCAGCAATATTATACATTCAGTTTAATTCGTCAGTATTGGATAAATACCATAATGTTTGATGCTACTGCTACTGCAAAATGCAACAGCATAATGATTGTTTCTGCTATGGAATAGTCTGCCAGTTACCAGGGAATTACAGAATAGCAATGAAATGGTCAATTATATTATGTCAACTGCAGGAAATTATTACCTAGACTGGACAGTGAGCTATCCTAAAGTCTTAGAAAGAATTATTCTAAAGAATTTATTGAAATCTATTTATGACAGCTGCCTTAACTGGAACATATGTTTACACCAGGATAATGTGAATGATACATGTTAATATGATTATAAGAAGAGATTGAGAGACATCGTATCTTTTACCTGAAACGGTGAATAAACTTCTTTCTTCCATAGTCAGGATTACACTATCTACAATGGAAATGGGGCGAATAAGACTCAAAATTATTTTGAGTCTTACTCTATAGAATGCAGCTAAAGCAATCAGCTGAAATTACTTCAACCCCTCTGAACCCCCTTGATTTGAGTAAGTGAAACATAATCAAGTATCATGGCTGTCAAAGTAGCTGTGGAAATCTGGCAAGCAAACACTGCAACTAGGTGGTTGGACTGATTTAGACAACATTTTATAAATAGCATCAAGTTGTGAAAGAATCTGAAGGTTTTGGTTAACAGAATGGAAATTTGCCAACAAGTGTTCAGGCCCTTGGAAATGACAATATTCCTGCAACTCTTTGATATATTATCCATAAATATAACTTAGGGCTCAGCTAAGTTAAACATGTTCAGTCTGAGATTGCTGGGAAATGTGAAGAGTCAGGAACTTATGTACATATAGAGAAGAAAAATCTCTTCCATTAAAGTACTTGTGATGAGATTGGTGCTGATTACTTCATTTAATGTGACACAGAAGGGCAATAAAGTGCTGCTGTTAAGAGGGTGATACAAGACCAACACTGACTGATTTAAAAGAAACCTGTGCTCTTCATCAAAGTTGAGAATTTATAGCTCAGATAAACCATCTGCATAAATAGAGCTTTCAGTGTGAGATTCAACTCCTTCAAAGAGAAACTGTAAAGAAATAGCTGACAGTAACTTTCTTGTCCTGTGTAGGTCAAAGTAATGCTAACTCCGACTAACACAATATTTTGTGTACAGAAATCCCTAAACCTTTTCCATCATACTAAGTTTTAGAGGACCTTAGACAAGCGTATTCAGTCCCAGAATAAATTGAAATCATCTGATAGACTATCCCTTATTCAGATTAAAGCAATTTTCCCATGAACAGAACTGCAGATGTCAAACTTTTTCACCTTTCAAGGCAGGCCGTGCATAGTAGAAACTGCAGAAAGCAAGGACAGCTTTTTTGACAGAAGATGCTCCTTCAGGTTTTTTTGGGTTTTTTTACTGTGTAAAATTATAATTCTTTGAAAATCCATATTCTTCTTGAAAGGTGTTTGAGTGACCACTATGACAAGGACAGGAGTTCAGACCGTGGGGGCACCACCAGCCTTGACTGTCCCTGCCCTTCCCCTCAAGACCCCTGACTGGCCTTGTCAGTTCTCTGACAGTTCATTCTGCCAGACCCAGTAGGCGTGACTTTCCCTCCTTCTCAAAGAAAAGAGTTGTAAAAACCTGTACACAGAAGATGTTTGGAGATCTGATGGAAAGTGACGCTCAAGAAACCACATTCCTGTGTTGTGTACTGATGAAATGATTTGAAGATGAAATCCAGTCACAACTTTGTTTGTGTTAGGAAAATATAAAGCAATAAAATAGCAGGAATTTTTGGGGTTTTGTAAAATTGTAACAATTTTATCCTAACTTGCCCCAAGAAATTGTGATTGAATAAGAAAACCAGATGTTGGTAAAAAAATTTCTTTTTCTCTGTGAAGGTCTTGAAAAACCTGAGCATTTTGACTCTATTTTTTATGGCCTAAAACTATTTCAGGCATTCTCTTATGCATCTAGTTTCTTCTATTTTTGTAGAGAAAGGGTTTCTGGTTTTCATTTAGCTTATACCCTGCGTCCTTCTTGACTCTATTACCCTTCTTCAGTTGCATGAGCATGAGCAAGGCCATCCTTACAGTATCCAATACAGGAAACAACTACTATAGGCGTATTTGACTAGTGAAGAAGTATTTCCGTTCCTTATCCTGTTTAGTGAGTGGTGTTGCTGCATGTGCAGGATCTTCAGACATCACAAGAAGGACCTGGGATTTGATTAGAACAACAGTAAGTCACTGCAGTAACCATGAGTCATGAAAGGTGTGTCTATGTCAGAAAATGCAGAATTATCTACATTTTTTTGACCTGAAATAGCCAAAACATAAGTTTTGGTGTAGATGTTTCTAAACTAAAGTGTTTGCCTTCAAATCCTAGTTTGGAATTCAGGCAATTATCTTGTTAAAGGACATTTGAAAACTGTGTGTAAAGATGCAAATATCAGTACGTTGGGTTCTCTGACATGATCATGTCTCATTAAAACATGTCCATCTATGAAAGATGATATTTGAATAACAAATCAGCTGCTCAAACAGATGTCTAGAGCCATCTGAGAAACAACTGAGAAATTTTAGCACTTAAAATTACGTTGGATATGCACATTATCAGCTTTGCTGTAGTTGATGTAGTGTATTAGGCATTATGTTAATGTAGCTAGTAAAACTGAAGTGTAGTAAAATGGAATGGAATATAAATATTACTTAAGACTTCCCTGAAATATTAAGATTCAGTTCTCTTACCATCAGAATGAAATACATTTTGCTCAATACATGATCATTCTAAATTTTTTTCAGTAGATAAATTTCCTTATCATAAATGGTAATGAATGAATCCTGTTTCAATTTCAAGATGCAATAGTTTAAAAATTGGCATTTGGAAATATTATCAAAAGGATTTAAGTGTATTTTTTTTAAGTTCAGGAGGCTTAAAAATATCACTTTCTGTTTAAACTACAGTATTATTGATTTTTGCCCTTAAAAGAAAGGCAGTTTGGTTTGCCCTTAGTGTTCTAATTAAAATGGAAATTTACTCTCCAAACTACTTTTCAACAATAATAAACTGATTTAAAACCAGAATTTAAAGAAAAATCTTGGGGAAGAACATCATATTTTCTTGACAATGTACAGGATCAGTACCCTATTTTAATGTGACTCAGATATGATATATTATTGAAAATACACTCAGTTTAAAATGTATATAAAATAATACTTTACAGACCAATACTACTACTACTACTACTCCTCTTCAAGGTGTTAATTACATAGAGATTATAATTTACACTCCTGATCTTACATATATATCTATCGTTGAAAGTAATTTATTGGCAAAAAACCCCCAAACAAGTAGGGAACATGAAATCGCAAGGTTTGGATTCCTACCTTCCGAATTAAGGCACTAACACAAGTTCTGTAAGACGACAGAGAAACACTTGAGAACAGAATCACCAGGAGAGGCAAGCCAGACCTTTCATGAGCTATTTGTCCCTCTTAAATGTTTTACTGAAGTGACAACTGGTTTTAGGAAAATGAGACTGAAAAATGAAGAAACAGAGGCATATATGTTCTTCCTTTGAACAGAATAGTCCATTCAGGAAAGCAGAACTATTCATGATTCAGTTTGAGGATCCATGAAACTTCTGGAAAATCAGGCTACATTTACAAGACCCTCTCCTTGCTACTCAGCATTTTCCAGGAAGATATTAGGAATAATTGACATATATTATTCCAGGTTGAAGAAGCCTCTCAAGGTAAAAAATTTGAAATAGTTGTGATCTTGATTCTAAATTTCATTTCCAATTTCTTTATAATGTTCTATTTTTGTATGGTTACTGATAACTGGTCCTAATCAAGTCATAAAACTGGAAAGAGCAAGAATTTCTAAATGAAAATAAAACAGTGGGTTATTTCTGTGTCTTTTATATCTGACTCTTCTCTTGCTTAATGAATCCTCTCCTTATTCACTTAAATATTCAAAAAATTGTTATTTTAATTTTCACTTTCTCTGACAGCACTGAAACTACTAATAAGCTTTTATTTTATGCAAATCAGCATTTTACTATGAATATTTGGACCATTTCCGTCAAAGGCGGGATCAAAAGATAGAAAAGAACATAAAATGCTCCTTAAAAACTAGGACACTGCTAAAAAAATGTTGAGAGATCAATTAATGATGGCAATTATTTTTCTAAGGACCCTTTCAAGAAAAGTGGAGTATATATTCTCTTACTGTGAGGCGGAGATGAAAGTTATCTCTTCAATGATATCTTAATTTTAATACATTTCAAAGAGAAGTATTAAATGTTTGACAGCCCAAACCAATCCACAGACACAGGAATCAGCTGAGTCCTCAGAAAATGTTGAATTCAGCTGACTCCTCAGAAAATTTTAATTTATTCAAATCTCTTCATTTACCATTAGGTCTTAAGTTTAATGCATAATTCTACTTCTGTAAGAATATGTCTGGAGTTTACTGGATGTGTTAAAACTTTAAGCAAAATCTAATTTCAGAGAAAGTTGTATATCAGGTGACATGTTTGTTTCTATTCTTTGGATGAACATAAAATATATTTCTATTAAAAAAATAATAAAAAAGATATACAATTTCAAAACATGGATTTCTGGGAACGTTTCATTTCTTTGCGAGACAGGTAGAGTTAATCATTCAGAATCCTCAAAAAAGCATCATCACAGAAAAGATATATAGCAGCAGGGGAGATAATGACTGTATATGAATATCTTTGCAGTATTCTTCCAGCTACAGTAATCAGCAGACATTCACCCAAGAGGAGAAAAAATCAAACTGAAATCAAATCCAAAATATCTCAGGTTTCTTTGTCTTCAGAATTTTATAGGAAAAAAATAGCAAATATGGTTGTTATTATGAATATAATTGAGTAATTTGGCATTAATGCCTTCAAATGCATTTTGGAAAAGGTAGTGCAGGTAGAAAATATTTGCCTCTTAAAAGCTAAACTATTGTACATATGTTTGTCAAAATATTGTGTCTCTAAACACAAACATTGCATGTCTAGTGTTTTGCTGCCCTCCTGGCTGTTTCTAAAGAACATTTACACATTTTGATTTTCTACACAGGCTGAAAAAATTGGACATTCTTGCATTTTCTCTTCTGCAGTTGTACTTGGCAGCTATTATTTTATTAGCTAAATCTAGATTTAGCTCTCTCTTTTCCTTTCATTTGAGTAAATATTTTTATAATGTCTGAGCTCTGATGTCCCAGTTGGCACCCAAAGTGGCTCCTCTCCTGGTAAATCAAGCTCAGTTCCCTAAGGGTTAGGTCATGGCCGCAAGGCTGCCTCCCAGAGCAGCAGTACAGCCTGGGAAGCAGAGGAGCTCAGATGTGTGGAGAGGTGGGTTTGCTCTGCCACCCCAGGCAAACACTTGAGCTGCAAGGCAGAGCCTGGGCTCCCTGAACAACCACTGCACTTCCCACAAATATGTGGTTCCTCTTCCCTGTGTGGTAGCCCCAGGTTTCCTGGGTTGTGCTGCAGGTGAAGTACACGGTGATTGGTAGCTGTAATGCAGTAACGAGATTCCTCTTGGGAGCTGTGAATTTTAGTGACCTCTAGAACTCATCCCTCTTCCTACCACATAAGTGCAGTATTAACACTGTTACTAAATTCTCAGAGCAATCCAGAGCTTCTCAGAAATGGTTACAGCATTCAAACCCTTTCTGATATTGGAATAAACTTTAAAGTAGAAATAATTTTCAGTATTTAAAATAATTTTAAAATACAACCCTTAATCTAGTCCAGCCACAGATGATAACCACAAGTCTGATATGACAGAATAGTATCTACAGAATTAAGGTCTTCTTTAAAACAAATAGGCATTAAAAACCACATTTTCCTTCTGAATGTAGCTGGTTCAGCCATAACATTTTGGAATTAAAAATTAATAATGAAGAAAATTAATTTTCTACCCTCAAGATTAAGAAAGAATCAACTCATATCACAAAACCACCTAAGCACTCTTTATATCTCATTTCAGTTTCACAGAAGAAATTAGAAGTAAATGTTTGGGGAATGTGGTCTTCCATTTTAATTTCATTTTTAACAGAGAACAGCAGAAGAACTGGGTTCAGTTACCTCAGGCCTGTGTTTACAGGCAGTTTACAGTGCAGATTATTAGACAAGGATGCCTCAGTTACCAAATGCAGGATCACTGTGGTAGCACTAAACTTGTGAGCTTGCACATTTGAGTCTGTTGGAGTGAGTACAGCAGAGAGCCACAAAGATGATCCGAGGTCTGAAGCAGATCTCCTATGAAGACAGAATTGGGAGAGTTGGGATTGCTCAGCCTGGAGAAGACAATGCTTCAGTGAGACCTTATAGCACCTTCCAGTGCCTAACTGAGGCTACCAGAGACCTGGAAGGGGGACATTTTACAGGACTTTTTGCAAGGGCATGTAGTGGTATCACAAGGATCAATGGCTTTAAACTGAAAGAAGGTAGATTTAGATTAAAAATTGGGAATAAATTCTTTACAGTGGGGGTAGCGAAGCACTGGAACAGGTTGCCCAGAGAACTTGTGAATGCCCCATCCCTGGAAATGTTCAAGGCCAGGCTGGATGGAGCTTTGAGCAACCTGTTATAGTGGGAGGTCCTCTGACCATGTCAGGGGGTTGGAACTAGATGATCTTTAAAGCCCCCTACAACCCAAACCATTCTATGATTCTATGGTTTTCCTGGCACGGAAGGACCTAAAACTGAGGGTGTTTCCATCACACAGTGCTGTGAGGGAAGCTGCCTCTGAGAAAAGTCAGGGAGTATGGCATGCTAAAATTCAGCTTGGGCTTACTCTTTCCAGCATTTGTTGCTGTCTTGTCCTCACCGAGAAGAATAGAATCATCATAGAACAGGTGTAATGGAACGTGGAGAGCGAGTGAACATCACTGTTATCTTTTGAAACCCTTTGTACATTCCTAAAGAACGTAGGCTAAAAGAAGCTAAAACTGAAAGAAGCTACTGGAATCTGGCATCCAGATCATGCAGAAACACAAAGAAGATGGGATTTATTATTAATGTCTAACTCTAAAATAATAGGGTTTTTTACCAAAATTCACACCTACTGTATGTATCCATGTGCAAATGTATGAATACTTCAGGGAAGCTCTTTGCTTTCACACAGATGACCGTGGTTTGCCACTGACATAGACACCACCACCCATTTAGGGGTTCACACATGTATATTTTGTTTCCAGTCTTGCTCATTTGTATGGCACTGATGCAGCCTGCTGCCCAGAAACCCTCTTGACTTAACAAAGGCACAGTAGAGCATACAGAAACTGCAGACTTCTTTGTATGGCTGCAGCAGAAACAGTGGGATATTTTCTCTGGTGAACTGAGTACAGCCATTCTGGATATTTGTCTGAAAAAATGAATATAATCAAGGAATTTCTTAAAGTCTTTCATATTGTGACTGTTCCAGCCATTGTAGGCTTGAAATCCTGGGCCAGAGAGATGATGCCAGAGTGGTGGGATCATTTCACCTTAACCATGGGGGAGCCAGCAGTGTGAGAAAATCTCTTGGATGTTGAATGGAATGAACAGGACCATCTCTTGTGGGTTAGTTACATTGGTTTAACTCCTGTTGGGGGAAACTGGAGAAGTCTATACTTTTGTGCAAGAGCATGTCCATTGCCCTATGAATCCTTTTAACTCCCAGCTCCTGACAGTCAGTGGCTAATAAATTTGGAATGGAGAAGTCCATCATGGACTCTCATGACTGAGATCTCCAGAGCCATTTTCCAAGTATGATTTAAAAACCTGTTGCAGGGTCTTTTGGAAAATAGAAATGGAAGGGATCCATAAACCCATACAGTCCTTCACCCTCCAGTGTTTCCCAAAATGTTTAAAGATAAATGACATTTTACATATTTTCATGCAGTAACCATCCAGTTGGTGGATTCTAGGCATCATAAATCTTAAAGTGAGGCTAAGAATTCCTCCTTTAAAAATACACAAATACATTAACAGAAAAAAATACGTCAATGCTATGCTAGGACTGCTAACTATTGCCCTGGGAAAAGAGGTTAAAATGAATTATAAAATAGAAAGGATATGTTGTAGAAAAGTTTTGCTTCACAGACAGCTATCCATGAAGATGGAGAATCCATCTTTTGAACCATCAACTTTTATTTCTATTCAAAATCATTTGGCTTCAAGCTCCAACTATTGGTTCCTTGCCAGAATGAACTGCCTTTAAGGAGTTTATAATTTCTGCCTGTGAAGAAAGAAATAAACTGTAATTGTGTGTCATTAGCCTTCTCTTTGACAATCTAAATAAAACTCATTAATATTTTATGTAACAAATTTTTAAGCTATTGCTTCTGTTCTTCTTTTCAATGTCTTTCTAAAAATGTGGACATCCATGCTGAATGCACCATTGCAGAATTAATCTCATCAGCACAATAAGCACAAGTCATGCAAACAAGATCAAAACTTTCCTGATTTTGTAGATAAGAATCACTTTTCCTTTTTTCATCCGAAGCTTAAGTGTCTTGTCTTTTATGAACCCAGAATCCTCATCAGAATCACTATTTTTGGGTTTCTCTTTTCTTTCATTATTATGATTTATATTTCTTGCTCCTAATTTTGCATTTTGTGGAACTAAACCAGTCACAGCTTTCCAAGTGGAAAATGATAAAATGATCTGTGTAACTGACTCATCATAATCATGATTCCTGTTCTGGTAATTTCATGTCACTAATAATGAAACTTCTGCAGGAATTTCATATAAATCCTTCTCTTCATCCTGCTAGTATAATTATTCTCTATAATCCAAGAACATAACCCTTTCACCTTACTCTTTATGACTTCTAGGTTAATATTTTTTTTTTTCTCATGTCCTTATTTCCACTCTTGACTTCTTTACAGTGGGGAACAGTGAATCACAGAACATCAAGTCCTGAAAGATTAGAGAAAGAACAATGTTTAATGAAAACAAGATTAAGATGGTGCTCATCCTCGTAAATAGGGTGGGGGTTGGCATTGAAGAGCAGGCATTCGAATTCTAGCTGAGTTTATTACGACTGTAGACAGTACCAAAAAGAAGCTTAAAAGTAGGAGAGCACTGTTGAAACAACTGAAGGAAACACTTGGGGATGAGAGGCTAGTAAATGGTATTTGATGGTTCAGGAATTCACTGAGAGAATATATCCCTCCACTTCATAAAACAGCCCAATTATATGTTTGTTCTAGTCATCAGCGTGGTCAGCCGTGTAGATACAAAGCCATTAAGTCTTATTGGAGAGGCATTTGGCATGGCTCTTTGTTAGTGTGATAAGTTCTGATTACACCCACACGGCAACGGCAGCACCATTTCCAGCCACCTGTGCCCTTTCTGCAGGCTCACAAAATGGACCACGTGCAATGGAGCAAAAGGTGAAAAAGTACTAAAGCAGCTGTGGGGCTATTTTCCTTTATGAATTCTTATTTCTCTCCCTCTTTTCATTCTTTTTAAGCCTGCAGCTCACTGCAAGGCAATTCCTAGTTTTCCAGAAATCTCATTACTTTGTGTTGAGTGCTGATAAGTTTTTTTAAATTGAAAAAGGACTCCAATTTTGAAGAAGTACAAGGGGTTTAGGTCAACAACTGAATCAAGTATTTGGATCCAAAAAAGCAGTTACTAGTTTACAGATATAACAAAATAGGTGTATAATGAAATAGGGAGAGGGTTGAAACTTGCCCCGCCTCCCTTTTATAATCTATTTGCATTTTATGTAAGACCAAACTGAGAAAGCAGAAGACATGGTTCCCTTCAGTTCCCCTCTTTGACATGGAAACATCCACCTGTAGTGTCAAATTGTGGCACAAAAAGAGCCACAACTTTTGGCAATGTTTTACTGGATTGACTTCCTATTCATAGACAGAATAAAATAGATGTCTTCTCTTATTTTAAAATCTTGCCTAGTGATAATGTCTCTGAATTACCCTACAAACCCAGAAGGCTTCATGCTCAGAGGGCTGACATTTCCTCAGTGGGCATCCTCAGCAAATGTACTCAACCACATGAACTATGTGGTCTTCCTAATTTAAGGCATGTGTTTTCTGGCTGACCATGAAAAATGGGGTCGTGAGTCACAGTGTCAGACGTCAGCAAGCATCCTGAGGTGTCTCTCAGGGTACGTCTTAGCAGTGCATTTTCAGAATGCTCTAATAAAAGGTATTAACAGATGTTGTGTTTTCACACAGTTGGACCTGTTGCAATTTAATATTTAACAGTTTTATTCTCCTTATTACAGTGATTCAGATGCAGCAGTTCAAATCACAGGGGTGTAGCTTCAGATACACTCTCATCTGACCTGTCTGTGTTGCTGAATGCAAATAAGTGAAGCACCACAGGGAATATTTCTTCTATTATACTCTCTCTGGTTACAGGAAGGAGACAGTAACTAAGGAGCAGCAACAAGCCCCTGGTCCCCTATAAATATAGCATTGACAGCCAGGCGTCAGGTTTCAGGGAGATCAGACTGAAAGAGAGTAATATCAATGCCCCTAAGAGGTAATTTATGCAGCAAGGTCTATACTCCAGCAATCAGAGAACTTAATAAAGTAACATCTAAGATGAGCATGTAAAATGGAAAAAAAAAAAAAGAAAAAAAAAAGTCTTGAACCTTCAACATGAGAAATGAAAAGTAGCAAAATTCTCTAGGGCTAATTACTCAGTTCATAGATTAGGGAGATTTTGTCAATTTACTGAAATAACAACGTTTCATGGGTTGATCTGCTGTAAGTCTTCCAGAGGCTGTTTTCCTTGCCATTTATGTTTCTTCAGAGGTCCTATCTCCTTTTTTTTTTTTTTTTTTTATTCTGCAGAAGGCAAGCCAATTGGAGTTCTTGCAGCAAACATTCAGAGAGAACTTCATCCACTAAGCAGTGGAGTTTTGAAGCAGGGGACAGAACATGAAGGTGAGCCCCCACATTCCAAGTGACTCTTCCAAAAAAATTAAATGATAGCTACAAACTGTTATTAAATGAGACACTAAATGATCATATTTTGTAGGTGTTGATAATCATTCCTACACTCACAAAACCCCAAAAGTACATATGGACAAGTCGAAATGCGTCCTTGGAAAGCAATACTAACTTAGAGGTAGAGTTTGATAAGCCATTCAGAAATGTCTTAATAGGATATAGAATTGGTCTGACAGCACCTTTATGAAGTTCAGCAAAAGAAAACGTAGAACAAAGAGGACAGAAAAATCCCCTGTGGCAGAACAGGCTGGGCGTTTGCCAAATGGAAAATAATTTTGCAGAAAAGCACTAAGATACTGATGAACAGCGAGCTGAGGGTGAGTCAGAAGTGCAGCCTTGCAATGAAGAAAGTTAATTTCATATTGGACTTATTAAAGAAAATGTAGACGGCATCTCAAAGGACGTTATTATTCTGTTCCACTCAGTATTTGTACAGCTTCATCTGGAACCTTGTGTCCAGTTTTGGCCTTCCTAGTACTAGAGAAAGTCTCAAGGAGGGCCACCAAAATGGGATGCATATGGAGTACAAGGAGACACAGAGACTACTCTGGCTTACACTTATAAGAGGAGTCTAAGAGGGGATCTTCTTACAATTTTGTATTGGGCTACAAACAAGTTTCAGAGAAAATTTTTGGACACTAATGGTGAAAGGCATTGGACAAAACTTGCAACAGTGGAAAATCAGTAGATTTTTTTTTTTCACACCTCGAAGATGGCCCTAGCCTTGCAATTGGTCCTTCATTGGATCAGATTGTTCCCAGACCTCCAAACTGTTCTATTTTACCTATATTTCTACGAAATTTATCCCATTATTTTCTTCTGTTAAAAAGAAGTATTTTATATTTTGGACGGTATTCCTGGTGCTACAATAAAAAAACTCCCGTAATATTTTTTGTATCTTTATCCTTCATCATAGATGGGTGCTGTATCATAGAAGAGATGTATCTCTTTTGAGATCAAATAAGCTCTGATTAATATCATTGGAAAGTTTTCAAAACACAAAAAAGCAAAATAAATTTGCCCAAAGCACATGGCTAGAATGAGAAATCTTTATTTTAGGAAGCTGACACATGGGAGAGTGACTATTTCCTAGAACAGGTAACAATAGATTTGCTTCTGAAAACTAGCATAAACGTTCCCAAAAATGGAACTAGCAAATGGCTTCTTGGAAAATGTTACCAGAATATGACAGGATAATTTGTAGAGTGCACAGTCAGAACTAATTCATAGTGAAAATAATTCGCAGAATTCTATACCTTTTTGTAGCCAACAGTTCAGCCAGGAACTCTAAATGGGTGCCTCAAATCACCTTTTGTTCAGAGGTAAAAGCTTTATAACCTAAATTTTGGGTTCTTCTCAGGAAATAGTAGATCAGGACCTAACACCAGAGCCCTGGCATTCCCTAAGAGTCATGTGGATGTAAAATACAGGTAATGCTCCTATAATTAACAGCAGGAAAATATCTTCCATTTCTACCCTTCTTGCCCCCTCTAAGCCCTGGAATTATCAAAGGCAAAGAATAAACCACCAGTGAAGTTGCATTCAACAGCAAGATGCACCCAGAAAATTCTCCACCTCAACTCCCCCCACCTGACAGATTTATGTTTGAGATAGAAAGGGATGAAAAATGGATTATTCACACAAGGATATTTAGGGCTGTCTGAATGGGCTTAAGACTTAATAAACATGAAGCCTGAATAAAAATTCACCATGGCTGATACTTCCAATGTCCAGACCTCCGTCATTCAATGACTGTACAGACACCATCAGAAATTTTACATATATAGCCTGAAGAAAGCAACTTATTGGCATTAAGAAACTCTGAAATACTGTGAAGTGTTAGCCAATCCCTGCTGCAGGATAGAGTAATTAAATTCTAGTGCTAGGACCGTAAAAGGAAGGGTTGTAACACATTTTCCTAAAAGTATGCAGCATCCTGGCTACCACTCCATGCTCTTTCTCCCAAGCTCATGATCCAGCCTGCTGCGTCTGAGGTGGCGTTAGTGAGAGCTCTGCCTGCATGCCTTCTTCTGCTGCTGCTGCTGGGCTTCATTTAAGCAGCCTAGGGACTGAAGTAGTGCCTGTCTGTCCCTGAAAATGGCATATTTTTTTCCCTATCTGTCCTATCTTCAAGCTGAGTGCCTGTCAACCCACACTGTGCTGATTACCACTCCTAAATCACAAATCGCCAGGAACCCAGTTTACCATTAACTCTGTGCATTATTAGGCTCATTTCAGACCATCTGGCTTCTCAATACACTGGGAGCTGGTGGCAAAGTTGCCAGCATAGTAACTAAATTCAAACGGATTTGAATTTTGTTTTCTCAGAGCAAACACATTGATAAGAGGAATTAACTGGAATCGACCTGGCGGAACAGTGACTTCCCACCTCTTTGTACATCCCAGTCTGCATCTGAACCTGTGCATACTAAGCTTAATCAATGGCTGGAACACGTGCTTAAAATATGAGAGGTGCTGCGTCTGTTTATGTCTGTCTGTCTTTTGGCTCTCTGGACTTTACTGATTTGGAAGAACTGTGGTAGCAGGCCTCGTTCCTCTGTTCCTCGTTCTCATTCCTGTTGCCTTTGAAATGAAGCAAATTGATAAAGGTTTTAGTTCCCTTACATCCCACCAGGACCAGGTTTACCATGAAGTTCTAAAAGTGTAACTGACTAGTTCAAATTTTAATAGCTTTGCAACAATAACAATAAAATTCCATATAATCTCAAATAACCTTAGAATGAAGGCTGGGATTTCTTATGAAATTTGGAAAAAGTGCTTGTTTTGTTCTTAAATTCATTAACATCCCCCTCCCCATCATAGCTGTTAACATTCAGGTCAATCAAAATATTTCATTCAGACAGGTTTTTTTATTTTTCTGTTGGTTTCTGAATGCTTTTGTTGAAATCTTCATTTTAATTACTTGTTTACTTTAACGCTAAAGTTCTTACTAAATTAAAAACTATACAGAATTTTTTCCAAAATGAGAATTAGAAAATAACACCACTCCAAGAAAAAAAAACAGTTTGAAAAGTTCCTACTCAGCTTTAACTTTCAATGTTTCACTTTTATTTCCCTATTTGTTTAGCATAGTCAAAATAAGCCATTCTCTTCCAAGTAGGGATAAATGCTCTGATAAAAGCTTAAAAATTAAAATCTGGTATCATTTCTCTCCTCAAAGTCCTGGCATAACAAATATTTTAATGACATAAGACATTCAGCTACTAATACAATTATCATATGTTTACAGAATGATTAATTTTCAAAACTTACTTTTAATCAACTATTTTAACAGATAATAGATGAGAACCGCATCGAGGGAAAAATATAACTTTTCAATGAACAAATATTTCCAGCTTTGCTTCCTCATCAGGTTTTTATAGCTGGCAATCTGTTAAATCTTTAAATTTTTGCAGCAAAATTAAAGGCACTTTTATTTTTTAGGAAAAGTAACTGAAAAATTAACACAATTAAAAAAGTAAGAGAACATTTGAGCAGAAAGGGTTTCTTTTAAGATGAAGAAATGCCTTGTTAAATTACTTTTCTCTCGTAGACATTTTCAAATATTTAGTTATTTTTATTTTAAAGTTTTCTGACTAATTTTTCCTTCTGCTCTTTTGGTTTTGTTGGTTAGAAAGTAAGACTGGTTGCCATCCATTCATGTTCTCAGATCTAAAGGTTTTCTGCGCTGAGGTCATTACAAGCCCATCAGTGTGCCCCTCTGGATGAACCTGGCTTACAGAGATACTGCCCATCTCATACACCATGACTGCACTGGCTTCCTTAATAGTGATCTCTGTCATAAGCTGATGCTTCTAGTGTCAAAGTCATTCAATTAGCGTGACAACAATTTCATAAAGTGGCATTTTGAGATCCCTTGAGTGGTGGATTACAGTAAATACAATATATTTGCAAACATAAAATTAATTACTGCCACACAAGAAAATGGGGAATTTAATATGAGAAGGAGGAGGGATTGTTGACTTTTGTTTGCCCATTTCATAAAATTAAGATTTTGTAGTCATTAGTTTTTGCATGCTTATTCTGAATAGAAACTGCCCAGTTATTTTATTTTGAGAGTGTGATAAACTGTGCATTACAGAGGTAAAATAACACCATTTTGGGAGGATAGGAGTCACTGAAATATTTTCAGACAAATATCTTTATCATACAACTATAAGCAGACATTTATCAATTGCCACTGATAAACCAAGTAACAATTTCCAAAAGAATCAGAAATTCAATTTCAAAATGCCATTAGAAAAATATTAACAGATGACATTTTGGTGCACAGTCTGACGTGTCATGTTTTTTAAAGGTATCCTTCATCTTCAGCAATTTCATCATATAGAACTTAAGAAAGTCCAGAGAAATCTATCATAAAGGGAAGCAACATTTTTTTAAGCAATTGTATTGTAGCACAAAATGACTGTTAAACCTAATGAACACCTGGAAGTCCTCAAAAATTGCTGAGGTCCCTTGGTTTGTTCAGCCTGATGAAGAGGAGACTGAGGGGAGACCTCACAGCTGTTTAGAACTTCCTCATGAGGGGAAGAGGAGGGGCAGGCACTGATCTCTTCTCTGTGGTGACAGTGAAAGGACCCAAGGAAATGGCCTGAAGCTGTGTCAGGGGAGGTTTAGGTTGGATATTAGAAAAAGCTTCTTCACCCAGTGGGTGGTTGGGCACTGGAACAGGCTCCCCAGGGAAGTGGTCACAGCACCAAGCCTAACAGAGTTCAAGGAGTATTTGGACAATGCTCTCAGGCGCAGGGTGTGACTCCTGGGGATGGTCCTGTGCAGGGCCAGGAGCTGGACTTTGATGATCCTGAAGGGTCCCTTCCAACTGAGGATATTCTATGACTTTATGAACATGTGAGAGGCAGGAAGGGAATTTCCTAAGATATATTTCCACATGGCAAGACTTAGAGTCTATAAAAAAAAGTCCAGTTAGAAAAAGCCCCAACTAAATAGACTTATTTAAAATGAGAGAGCACAGCATTTCTATGTAATTTTGTGAATGATTAAATTCAGGGACTAATTATGTTACTTCTTTGCAATTTCAGTTGCACCCCTCATTAATGTCTGGATTATGTCTAGCTATTAATTGAACAAGAATGAGATGAAAGACCTCCAGACGTCCCTTTTGCTAATTCAAGCAGACATCATTGTGTTGTTTTTCCCCACGAAGTGCCTGTGCTTTGCAAAGGCTGTCTGTGTCTCAATGAGCTCTTGCAACCTTGAAGAGCTAACAAAATGCAGCTCCAAATTGTTCGGACTACTAGTTTGCTCTCAGTTTGTCAAAAGTCAAGGAGCAATAAATTGTACCCCAGTAAATGCCAGCAATGTCATCAGTGTCATCATGCCAAACTTCAGCATTCAGAACTAAAAACCTGGCTCATCACTGAGATCATGGGACTCTTACACAAACAGCTGGGTTGGGATTGTTTTCTTTGCTAACTCATATCTCTGTCTCTCTGATTCACATACATGTAACATACTGAATAAATCCATGTTTAAATGTTGGCACGATGGGTGCTCTGTAGTACAAAGGTTATCAGAGAATCACAGAATTGTATATGATGGAAAAGAAATTTAAATTATCTTCTTGTTCCATATCCCTCGCCATGAGCAGGGACATCTTTCCCTAGACCAGGTTGTTCAAATTCCCATTAAACTGGGCACAAATGTCTTCCCTGCCTTTTCCTCCCTATTTTTCTTGGTTATCTCTCTCTCCACTGGGAGTAGACAGGAGCAAATAATGGTCTGTGCACATCTTACCTCATAAAATTTTTGATCCTATGGGAAATGAGGAATACTTTTGCATGTTTTTCAGAGCAAAAGTAAAAACGCAGTCTATCATGGTATGACTTTACCAGGGGTTTCACACTTTTTAAAACACACTAGTATCTCCTGATCTGCCTGTGGCACATTCCACTATTTTATCCCTTCGGAGATAGTATTTATACTTGAAAAAAAACCTAATTTGTTTTGCTGAAACTATTCCCATTTAGAAATGTCACCTTTCTCAGTTAAAAGCAACTGCACAAATCCTTTCCATCCTCCATATCATCCATCTGGCTATCAGGAGATCAGATATCAAAGCATTTATTAAATACAAAAAGACATCCAGAATGATTAGTAAATTATGGGATTGCTAAAATTTAAAAACACAGAGAGAAGCTGCCATCATAATGGCTTCTTATGCTTTTGTGCATTGATACATTACATGATAGAGTCCTCCGCCTTTATTTCAGTCTCTACTCTTCTGGCTAGGAATTATTCTAGATACTCATGTCATAATTAATAAGCTCTATGCACTTTCTTCCCAAGCAAACATTCTAAAAGTTGGTGAGAAGAAAAATATTTCTTTGAGCCCTAGGAATCACGAAGGAAAATATCACATACTTTTCAGTGATCACTCTAGAAGATTGTATTGGGAGAATTAGTAGGAAGAACTCTGCCTGGCATTTAACATAACCTGGCTCCTCAGCACAGGTATCCTTACCCCTAGTAAGGTGCAGACCCATAATTTTTATCTTCAGCATCAGCCTGCGTAAATTATATGAGGCCAACTCACCTCAACACTGAATTCCCAACCCATTCTAGTACCACTGGCTGGAAAGCTGGGAGGAAAGAGTCAGAGGACAGTGCACAAGCAAATACACTTGGGCCCTGGGTTTGTATGTCAACTACCATGGAAACCAGGAAAAAGATTTCTAAATAATAAGAAAAATTAAACACAGGAGCATCTAACAAGGCATGTGAGTGAGTCTACTTCATTCTTTATTATTAAATAGAGATTCAGTGCCTTGGTAATGTGAATTTACACTCTATTGAAACCCTGATTCACTAGTTTCGACTGCTAATTTGTATTTCATTTGTTCAGTATCAAGTTACAAGAGTAGCCTCTTCTTTTCCAAAGAAAACACAGCTTTGTGTATGTTTAATGATTTATTAAATTTGTGCTTATTTTAATTTCAGTTGATGTCAGTGTTACTGATGATAAACTGGTTTATAACAGAGAAAATTTGAGTTAATTCCAAGCTATTTCACCAGCCTCTCTTGCCCATGTCATGTAATCAGTAAACGCAGGACCTCAGAATAGGCTGGCAATGGAAAAAAGTCAGACTTACTGTCTTTCAGCCATGAAAACACAGGATCATACCTTTTCCCTCTTCCTCTTGTGAAACAGTGGAAAAACATTTTGTAGGAGGCACGCAGCATATGATAATGCCAGTCAAGATCAATATTGATCAATAAGTCTTTGTAAAGCTTAGTAGTATAAACAGGGCTGGCAGAGATACACATAATATATAGACCTAATAGAGATTTGTTAGACTCTGACTTAGAACTAAATCATATACTAATAGGAATAATATAATGCAAAATGCCTGTAAATATTAAATTGGTTTATCAAACATGGAAAAGCTTCATCTGTTGTGGAATGTCTAACAGGATTTCACATAGATTTATGACCTAAATTCTCTAAAATAACTTTAAAATAATTGAAATAAGATATAAGAGAGATTGGAGATTATGTGGCTTGATGGAACATCTAAGACTGCTAAAATGTCCATAAATATATGACAAGTATTAATAATAATATAAATCCTAAGTGAAACAACAAAATGCAAAGCATGAATGCAAAGAATTAAAAGATATAGCTTGTATGTATTAGATAGGAAACTATCCTTGAATGGAAGAACTGAGTAGAATTCCAGTTCATCTGAGATGGTGAGATTTAACTACAGTGAAAGTAATTTTCACAACTCTGATTTTTTCCAGACTAAATTGGAGAGGGTAAGGGCTGATTAAGCCGTAGTGCAACAGAGAATACAGTGACTTTATAATCTTAGAGCCTCATTCTTTTGTTCCTGAGATACAGATGAAAAGCAGAAAGTGTACTTTCAGGCCTCTGCACAAACACAAGTATCTGCCAAGCCTTCCTGTTTAATTATGACTTTTATGCTAGTACTGAGACACATTTTTGTTTGTCTTTCCTGCCATCAAAAACACAACGTGGGCATGTTTTAAGTAGTGAGAAGCAAATAAACCTGAGCAGAAGAAGTAATCTGTCTACAATAGCAAATCAATACTGATTTCGTCTCGTTTTGGAGCTGGGCACTCTTCTTTCCAGAGTTTTAATTCCATTAGTAAATTTCTGTGTACCCAGGTAAATTCCATCATGGTTTGGTTAACTCTATACTGTAGTGCAGTGATCAGCATTAACACCCTAGGAAGAAAATGCTAATTGAAAAAGCAGTGGTTACTATTTTAACTAGGATCCTCTTTCATGCACATGTTCCTGAGTGAATGTAATGGTTTTAGACATCTCACTATCAGTATCTTGTGCAGACCATTGTCTCTTTTATTATTCTGAAACAGGGCTCCTGGTTTATCAAAAAGTCTCCAAGTGTCTGAAATTAATTGGATGGGATTTGTTTTGAGGGTATGCAGGCTTAATTAAGCATAAATTCTTTTATACAATTATTCTTGTCTCATTAAATGCCCCTCTCTGGGGCCATTAAATGATACAAAGACTCATTTAGGAATCTCCTAAAATTCCCAAACCTTAAAAATACTAAAAGCGTAGTCCTGTGACTGTGGTGCCCAATGCAATTGGCCCACATGAAATAATGCTGACTTTTAAGCTTGGTTTTGAAGACAAGTTATCTAGACAGTGGAGATCTATGCTTAATAACTTCTACAGGTAGAAGAGCAGCAAAAAGAGACACATCAGGACTTCTTTGACCTCAGAACTGCTTTTCAAGGCACCCAACACTGCTGAAACTTGATGTTTCCTAGAGATAAGCAGAGTAAAAGAAAATAGACATAGCTTTTGATATGGTTTATGGGCTGAAATTTCACAGAATGATTTATAAGATAATAACTGTTCTACATTAAAATAAAACTTCATATCTAATATATGATTAGATGGGAAGGCTAGGAAGACCCAGAATTTTATCTGCATTACAGAGGGTAAATGAAAACTTTTTAACAGTTTGTGTCAAATTTCAGTATCTCACTGTTCAACGTATGTCTTGACCAGGATGAACATAAGTAATATTGAATGAGCGAAATTAAAAAGTTTCTATAACTCTTTTTTTTTTCATAAAAATATGCAAGATTGAGTTCCAGACAGAAAGAGAACAACAACAAAAGAAATATTTATTTGCTTTTGAGTACGTTTTTAATAAAAACATATTGACTTTTCATTTTGAAATTACTTTGCTTATAGATTTCATTTTTGTTTGTTTCTTTGAAAACATTTGGAATCAAAGGAACATGTCATTTATCAACAAGGAAAACATTTTATTTTCTTAGAGCTGTCCTACAGAAAACTATCATTAATATGAGGTAGCTTGATCTATTATGAGCAGCTGTATGTAAGGAGTCATAACCGAATAAAGAGAGGATTTTCCTCCCCTTATATTTTCTTTTTTTAAATCATTTTCCTTCTTGAACAGAAATGTAGCAGAATAATCATGAGAATAATCAGTGACTCTGCCAAGCAATGGATGAAACAAAATAAATGTCTAGAATAATATCAAATGCTTTGAAAAGGGGATATTTAGTATTCACTTGCTCAGAATGTTAAGAGGTATGTTAAAGATGTGTGGATTAACTACCTTTATCTTCAGACGCTAAATATCTGTCATAAATTAGGAAATCCAACAAATTTTGGCTGTCTCTAATTCTCTGATATTATCAAGATTAGGTTTGCAAGGCTTGAACAGTGCCATTGTTCAGGCCTAGCAAAGAATTGTTGGAGTGCAAACTTCTCCCACCATCCTGCCTCTGGCAGTGTCCAGTACTGACAAATTAAGGGTTGGTATCTCAGCTCTGCAAGCTGTAAACTGATTTCCCAACAGCAAGACTGTTCTCTGCTGCATATCTCCAGTCTATTTAAATTTGTTTTATGCAACTCAGTTTTATCTGACAAATTAGTGACCACAATTTATAACCTCACATATTCCATTGTAATATCAGCAGAGCAGCTTTTTTGGGTTGGGGATTGGCCAGGATTTTTTTCTTATAGTTGTCTTAGATGAATAATGTCCTTTGTATTGCAGACCTTGATTATTTTCAATACTGCTGTTTCTCAACTGTATAAATAAGAAATACCTAATTTGTGTTTATTGAGCAGGTAAGGTAATCCCTGTGGCACAGATCACATCGTGATGAACACAGCAGGTTCTTTCCTGATGTGTGAGATTTTGCTTCCTTTAGAGGAGGTAAAGACAGGGGCTATTATCTTCCAACCCCTCTAACAGCGAACTGAAAAAATTCTCTGGGCTACCTGCCCAGAAAGTTCCAACAGTTCTTTGATAAGATCAACAATTTCCGTGCTTCCAGGAGAATAGCTAGTGAATTGTTATATCCTCTGGTAAGATATTATCATTTTAATTATATTTTGTGAGAATAAGTAAAGGAATCCAACATTTCCTCCTGACAAAGAGAAATGGTCCACACAAGTTCTAATGCATCACCAAGCACTTGAAATGGGGTTGCAAATGGTATAAAGTGATCCTAAACAGGGATTAATCTCTGACAATGTTCAAGGCAAGTAAGGTCATCTCTTTTGAAAACAGATTGTCTGTAAACTAGCAGCTAATTACCTGGGCAATTACCTGGATCAATGCATTAATTTTGCGCTTTGACTTACTTTCAGAGGCCACTTCTACCTAGGAAGTTTGCATAGAGCTTGTATCATGCCAGTGTCACACTTTTCTCAACAGAACTCATGCTGCCAACCCACCAAAGAAATTATAATTCCCAGTCATCAAGAACTATCAAGTTGTTGTTAAGCTAAATACAGAAAAATCCCAGTATTGCTGTAAATGCAGTGCCACTCCTATGGATCTGAAACTGCTTTCCTATATTGGAGCCAGACCCTGCTTGGTCCTGTAGCATGGACCAGACTGGACAAACTGTCCACCAGTCATTCTGCCACTTAAAGAATTTTGCAGACCTAAAGAATACTTCAGAATTCTCTAAGCCCTATAAAACCTTTATATTGTCAGTATCTGAATTGGCTATTAAATTAATAGCCAATAATAAAAAAAACCTATCCTGCTGTGGACATCCTTATCCAGTTCCAGGCCTTTCTCATTCTAGAAAAGGCATAAGAAAACTATTGCCATACAGGCCTATCCTAGATTAATTTTTTTCCTGTTCTTTTAAGAAAATTTTGATCACACGAAGTGCTACTTCAGGTATTTCCATGTTGCAAGTGTTCTAAAAACAAGGTTTGTTTTCTGCACCCTATTTTTCCTCAGTTTCCAGACACTATTGCACTACTGTTCTCATATAAACTCTTTGGCAAATTGTCATTCATTGTAGGGCCCAAGAACTATTTTTTTTTTTTTGCAGGAGTGTGTTTCATCCCTGAAAATGAGGACGAGAATCCACATCAAACTTTCCTGCCCAGTTAAGAGAAGCACGCAGAGAGACTGTTGTCACTGGAGGAGAGGATCTCCATTTGTGCCAAAATAGAGAATGCTGCCCTTTTACAAACAATTTGTCATCCAGTGAGCCTGAGGTTTTATTCATTTCCAATGAGATGCAATTTTCTTGCAGAAGAATCACAGAATCACAGAACGGTTGGGGTTGGAAGGGACTTCTGGAGTTCATCTAATTCAACCACCCTGCTCAAGCAGGTTCACCTGAAGAAGGTTGCACAGAATTGGGTCCAGGTGGGTTTTGATTACCTCCAGAGGAGAGTCCACAACCTTTCTGGGCAGCCTGTTCCAGTGTTTGGTCATCCTCAAAGTAAAAAAAATGTATACCTCATATTCAGATGTTTCTGTTTGTGCCTGTTACCCCTTGTCCTGTTGCTGGGCACCACTGAAAAGGAACGGTTGCCATCTTCTTGACACCTGCCCTTAAGATATTTTCATGCACTGCTAAGATCCCCCTCAGTCATCTCTTCTCCAGGCTAAACAGGCCCAGTTCCCTCAGCCTTTCCTAAGAGGAGAGATGCTCCAGTCCCTTAATCATCTTTGTTCTCCTGCACTGGACCCGCCCTAGGAGCTCCAGGTCTCTCATGTCCTGAGGAGCCCAGCACTGGACACAGCTCTCCAGACGAGGCCTCACCAGGGCTGAGCAGAGGGACAGGATCACCTCCCCTGACCTGCTGGCAGTGCTCTTCCTAATGCACCCAGGATGCCATTGGCCTTCTTGGCCACCAGGACACACTGCTGGCTCATGGACAGCTTGGTGTCCACCAGGACTCCCAGGTCCTTCTCTGCAGAGCTGCTTCCCAGCAGGTCAGCCCTTAATCTGTACTGGTGCCAAGGGTTATTCCACTTAGATGTAGGACCCTGTAATTGCTTTTGCTGAACTTCATCAGGTTCCTCCCTGCCAAACTCTCCAGCCTGTCCAGGTCTCCCCATATGGCAGCATAGCTTTCTGGTATATCAGCCACTCTTTCCAGTCTTGTATTACCAGCAAACTTGTGGAGGATGCACTCTTGTGTATTCATCCATGTCATTCATTAATAATTTGAACAAGACTGGACCTAGTACTGACCCCTGGGGAATGATGATAGGCCTCCAGCTAGATTTGGCACTGCTGATCACAACCCTGTGAGCTCTGACATTCAGCCAGCTTTCAATCCCCCTCACTGTCAACTTATCTAACGTACCCTTACTCAATGTTGAAACTCAGAAGGTAGTGCTGCCTTACCCCTCAATGGAAGCAGTTTTTTGACAGAGGATGACAGTATCCACTAGGTTTGCAGAGTTCTGTCTCCATGAAAGTCCTTCGTGAAAAGTACCTTAAAATCTGTGTGCAACCTTACTTATCTGAGATGACTGAAAGGGTGCAAATCGTAGTGATTGAATGGTTGAAAGTGGTTCAGCTAGTCCAAAATGGCAGCAATACAAAATGAGCATGTGCTTTTGGTACTACTTAGAATTATATTAAAATAAAGTCAACATAACTAGAAGCATGATCGTCCTGAATAAAAGACAAAACAGGAAACATAATTCCTGTAAGGAGTATTAAATTTTAAAAAAAGGGAAATATTGTAAAAAAACTAATTAATTAATAATGACCAGCATGAGAGTATAACGCTTATAGGTAGCCAAGCCATCGTCTACATACTCAAAGTGAACATGTACACCGCATAAAAATACAATAGGCTAACGGCAGTTATTAAAACAAGAAAAGTTATTTTTCAGAAAGTAGAAACTGTGTCCACCTAATGGAAATAGAGGAGGATTAGTAATGTTTTCCAGGTTATTTGCATAAGATTAGTAAAACAGGACAAAAGAGATTGCAATGATCAATTTTCTAAACTCATAAAAAGTACTAATAACATATTTTTAAATACTTATATTGCTGGAAGGCTGGCTCTAAGTAAGAGAGGCAAATTTTTACTTGTGACATAAAGAGACCACTCAGTGGCGCTAAGCAGAAAACCAAAAATATCTCTTTGGATCATTATTCCCTATTGAAGAACTAAAGGATCTTTCCAGAAAAAGCCAGTTCTCATTCAGGATGAGTCAAAAGTACCATCTCAAACATAAGTGTCATTAGAAAAGGCTTTAGAACACATTGGCAAAGAGAATAGCAACAAACTGCCAAGACTAAATAATATTTGCCTAAAAGTTCCAACAAAATCTAAAGCAAAATTACCATTTTATAGTCTGTACTGTGTAACCTCCTTGTCATGTGTATATATATCAGCACGTGAGTAATAGAAGTAAGAAAATATAATGCCATTTTCTATAAAGGACTCCATAAGAAACTGCACTTGAGAAAGTTTGATTTACAGACCAGCCAGGCTTCTTCAAACAAAGGGAAAGAAGTTAATTATATGAACAAAACCATGAAAATATAGCAGAGGGAGATGGTTTTCTTATTTCTCATTTGTGTCTCAAATATGTTATAAAATTTTGTGGAATTTGCAGGCATGTAAGAAACTATGATCCATTCAACACCACAGACTTCCAAAATCCTTTCCCAAAAACTTTAAGGAAACAAAGTTGGCAAAGGTTAAGAGAAACTATCTAAATTAATTAAGAGCAATAGATTTCTCATCAGGCTTTCTCTTCCCTCTTTCTTTTTAAAGAAGATTTTGTAAGATTAAGAAAGGAATCAAAAAACGAAAAAAACTTGATATCTACAAAAGAAGAAGTCTCCAGAGTTTTCTGGAAAAGCAGCAACTGTGGGATATGTTAGTGCTGTATGAAGTCCTGAATGGATGGAAAGTGAGTAATGTGTATTAAGTGAAAGCATTTGAAAAGTTTAAAAAAGATGGATATTTCTTTGCAAAACGCGTTAACTGAGGTCATTAGGATAAGCAGATGTCAAAATGATAGATGGGATTTAAAAGGAGCTAGTAAATTAATGAAAGAAAGGTTATTATTAATACTGCAAATTCTGGCTTCTCGTCATTGGATTGTCAGACACTGGGAAAAGGTAACAGATATAATAGTAGCTTCATCCCTTCAGCATCTCCTGGAAGAAAGCTGGTACCAAAGACAAGATATTATGCAAAACAGATCTGTGGTCAGAGAAATTGCAGACATTTTGATGTCTAGTTCTACAATGAACTCACAAAACAGGGCAAGAAAATTCATAGTCTTCTGTAGGGCAGGCTATTTCGAGAGTCATTTCTGTAGACAAAATGATTTTGGTATTCAAAGACAGACTATCAGGGTAACAACTTCTCTATTCTTCATCATTTCCTATTTTGACACATGAAAATCAACATAACTGGTGGCAAATATTGCCAGAACTGGGAAAATCATGAAAAACTCATCTCAGAAATTGCTCAGAGATCAAGACTTTCAATTCCTTAGCATCTCCATTTACAGATCTGTGGACCTTCAGATAAGTACTTTTCAGAAAATGGTTATGAACTAACCTTTTTTTTTCTGAGCAAATATGAGCAGCTGTATTCAAAATATTATAAAATTACTAGAAACACTCAGAAAGCCGCAAAAAGTATTTGGCAATGAAACTGACATATTACAATAATGTAATAAAAATTACTAAAATATTTAAAAACCACCAATCTTTGTTACTGTTAGCTGAGAGAAATGTAGCTATACTTAGTTATGATAGTTACGATGTTCTAGATCTATATTAAATATAGGAAAATAATAGTCAGGATCTTCAAGTGGTCTGTTGACTTTTGTGTTCCTGTGCTTTTTGAGCATTCCCTTGCAGTGATGATCCAATTTCAAGAAGAAGCTGAACCTAATTCTGGGCTTTGGCTTTGAGTCCTGGCTCTCAACTCAGCAGCTTCTGAAAAGTCAAGCCTCTCATTTTTATTGTAAAAGATGGGAAAAGAGCTAAGATTTCCTCAGCTTGTTACCATGTTTTGTGCTATAATTCTAAACATTTTCACATTTCTCCAACTTAACCACATGCTATCCTGCCAGAACTGCTCATAATTTCACCAAAACACACACCTATTGAACCGACTACACACTAAAATAACTAAATAATACATCCTGAACACCAAATACTGAGGAGTTCTTTCCAATCAGTTGTAAGAAATTAATTTATAAAAGCATTTCACTGTGAAATTTATGAACAAAGAATTTTCAGGGGGACTGTAATCAAGAGTCCTACATTTTGAATATGACTTTATTTCATAATAAGTCATCTTGAGGGCAGTTTGAGGGGCAAGACATGATTAATAAAAGTCACAGTATCAGTACAGTGAAGTTTTATGAGTAGATGAATAGCATATGATTAGAACAACATGAACAATTTACAGGTCAAATACATTATTTGCTCTCAACTAGGTTGCAAAGTACCCAAGCAGCAGTATACAGTTATAGAACAGCTGTTATAAAAAGGGCTAATCAGTACGTGCTGCTGGCCTTCCTTCTAGATATTTTTTAGCTTTTTGTTTTAAAAAAAAGATCCCCCTGAATGAGAAATTCTGTGCCTAGCTTGTCCTTAATTGTTTTGTTTAAGTATAATTCAGATAATATTTAGACAGCAGATACTTTCCACATGAAATGCTTTGGACAAAAAAAATTTCCCAAGAAATAGTATGATGTAATCCTTTAACTGGCCATACTTATAGAGCTTTCCCTTGAAGATCCCAGGCAAAATTAGATTTCCAAATATCATACATAGTAGGAACATCAGTGTCCATTTCCCACTTTGCAAAAGCGGCCAAACAAAATTCTCAGGAAAAGGAACTCAAAGACTCTGGTATAACAGATCTGCCAAAGATGTCTGCCGAGAAACCAGATGCCCTGGCTGGCAAACAGATATAATTAACAGTACTTGCCAGTATTTTCTGCTTTATTTTCTTTCCACCTAACAGTGAAGAGTGATTCTAAACATTTTCTTGTGTTAGAACACAAATTTTTTAAATAGCTATAAAAATATTTAGAGCACAATGTTTTCTTAACAGAAAAATCTTAACAGAATTGTATTTTAAAATTCATGTAAATGCAAAAATACTCAGATGAAAATACTTTGCCAGCAACAGTACATATTTCCAGCTAATTAGCTTTCCTTTGCAGTTAAAATTGTGGAGTATGGTGTCAAGGACATCCATATTAACAATTAGCAAATCCTGTCTGATTTATATAGACAGCTGCTATAAGGACAAAGATGTTCACGTTTTCAAAACGGTGACCTTCTGATCAAACCCCTCACAAAACTTCAAAAATTATTCTTATTTGACTTTCATCCACCAACACTGACTTGCAAGGCATAGTGATTAAACGTAGGGCAGGGTTCTGTTGTGTTTCAATTTTCCTCATTCAGAATTTCTCTGAGACAAGTCCTGCATAGACATATGCTATGTGCATTTCTATCCTAGGGAGAATTTGTTTTACAGGAAAATATGTCTGCATAAAGGATACAAAAACCAGTAATGTCAACAGTGTGTATGCTTCCTTTGATACAAATTTCTTGCTCTGCAAATCAAATGCTATTCAAATTAAGACCCAAATAATTATGGAAAGTGTGTAAATAGAAATTGCTCAGTATGTCCAATGTGATAAATTCATGCCACTGCTTTAGCAGGGAATACAATTTTATTGGCAACCCAGTTAATGTTACCATAACAACACAATAGAATAACTTGTGCTATAAAGTCAAATGTAATAAATTAGAAACAAATCCTTCAAGTTTTTGAAAGTCCTGAATATACTATGTTTGGGATACTTTCTCCCCACATGCAGTAAAAACACTTCAGAATTTTCCCTGTTAAACCCAGTAAAGATATTTCTCCTTAAAGAAAGACAATGCAACTTCTAATCAAGAAAAAAAATGCCAGAAATTGTTTCATGCTTAGTATATTCTTTTACATTGTCAAGAAATAAATAAATGTTTCATGCTCAGTGGAAAAAAAAAGCTATCTCACATAAATTGCTTCTCGTCCCTGGAAAAGTATAAGTTCCTTCTTGTTTTAGAAGGCCTGAGAAACAGCAGTGGTTAATTAAGGAGAAATAAAACCAGTTCCAGTGAAACTGCCAAGAACACGATAATCTTTTAGTCCAAAGTTTGTGTAGGCCATCTTTTTTTAAGCCAACATGTAAATTACTGGAACATTTCTGATAGCCTATGTATGTGAGCTTGCTGGATATATCTAAATTCTCCCTTAAAACTTCACATCCATCATACAAATTTTATGGGAGGAGAGAGGGCAGCTGGAGTTGGGGTGTCTCATCACTTTGCTGTCTACAAGGAAGCACATCCCCGGCTTCCTCAAAATCACAGTGCAACTCAAAACCACAGGCTGTTAGACTTCTGCCCTTAATCAAGCTCATTTCTTTCTTGCAAACAGTAATTAATAAGTAGCACCTATTCCAAGAGCCTTCAGCATCTCACCAAGGGTGTGCTGGCTTTCACCCCATTCAGACTTTCAAAGAGGTTTTTCTCCAATTCCAAGCCAGCAGGCTCAACATTCAGTGCCTGTTTGTCTCGCTGGGCAGCAGGACCACTGGCAGAAGGCTTCCAATCCCTGCACACTGTTGGCACAAGTGCACCTCACCAATCTGAGTGTGAGGCACTCGGGGAAGTCTCTCTGATACGTGCCTGAGGGTTTAAGGTACATGGCAGCCTCTGTGCGCAATCTGCTTGTGCCTGAGTAGAGACAGGTGCTTTCACTGATTTCTTTATCAGCAGCCCTTCATCCTTATACAAAGCACAAACACCTTGCCCTGCTCTTCTGTTAAGTAAAAACAGTACGAAAGACCACAGAAGTAATGGTCTTACAGCGGATGGTCAAAGCAGTGGCCAGAGAAGAAAAGGAGAAGAAGCTTGCAACAAAATAGTTGATAACAATCACTAAATGACTAAAATTTTGTGCTCAGTTGGAGACTTAGCTTGAAAAAGATCCCTCAGGTATCTTTTTAAGAACAGCAGTTATCAACTTGTAACCTCTTGCAAGCTTTTTTTTAATTTCAGTAATTATAGACATTTTTCTTAATCATAAAGTGATTACTAAATTAATAAATTCTTTGAAGAAAACACGGTGTTATGAGTTATAGCGCAACTGAGCATTTATGAAGAGCTGATCTTCTGAAAGTAAAGCAATATGATAATCAGTAAAAACATCTGTTACCACTCAACCAGGGATGAATTATGAATTTATTTGGGAACAGGCATATTCTTTGAAATTGAAAGACCTTCACGCAACACACGGATTATACACAAATGCAAACTAACCAGGAATTTAATAAGGTAGCCTTACTGTTACATTCTGCAGATTTATAAGTAAAGAATGTTCCTTTGCCCATGTTCCCGGGCAAAGGACTGCAGGATGACTCTTATTCTTGAGAGAAGAAGAACGCTGTGGTAAGCTAATTACACTGGAAAAGCCACAACATTTAAATGCAAAAACCAAAAAATGAATAAGACTAAGAAACTAATTTGCAGTCATGATTTCAGTGGCTCTCAAAAGCATTATTGTATCATGACTGAAGAAACATCATAACACTCTACTATTTATTTATAATTTATATATATATTTTTTTTACTAGAGCTACCTAGTAGAAATTTTCCAACTGTTATTCCAAAATGTTGTTGTCTCAGTTCATGATTCAAGCACTGAAAAAATTACTGCCCATTTTAAAGAAAGAAAGGCTTCACAAATATCTCAAATTACAGCCTCAAATACTCTCTTTATTTCTAAGGTAAACTTTTGGCAGCAGTCATCAAGGAATTGTCTGTTAGAGGTGTCCCTAAACTAAGCATGCCCAGCAATGTCACTCTCTGCCACTGAGGTCAAAGCATGTGCCTAGCCCATGTGCCTTAATCTAAGAAGATCTTCAAACCCCCTTGACTTCAGGCAGTTTTCCTTTTGGATGGGCCTCATGTAGTTCTAATTTCCGGAGAAAAATTCTAGGTGAAATTAATCAAAGTAATAGCATGGACCATTATAGCAATTTTACGGTACGAGATATTGACTTCCTGAACTGGAAGACTTTTCTTGGAATGGCTGGTTTTTCTGGCCTGGGTGAAGCCCATCAGTCTTTGACCCACAACTTCACTTTCGTATCTGTTCTGTTTCTTTCACATTGAACAAAGCAAAGCAGTTCAGTAGGGCAAGTCATCATGTTCATCTCTCTCCTAATAGTCATACTTATTTTGAGAAGGTTCTCTGATTTATACGAATGGAGGGTCATGGCTTTTAGCAACTAGCCATTTCTACCAACATTTCTTCATCGTTTGTTGGTCACTGATAGAACGGTGTGGAAATCCTTTAGTCTATGTACCGCATCATTTGTGCTTTACAACTAGTATCCTCCTGACAAGGACACTATCTCTTCCATAAACTGGAATGAGTAGTTAAAAGACAATCACCATTTTGATGCATTTTAGGGGTAATCTGCTCAATAAGGATGTTGGTAGGCTTCAAAACATTCACTACATTCAGCCCCTTTGCCATGAACAGTTTCATCCTCCAGCTTAGTGCATCCCTAACAGATTCTGGACTCTTAGGAGAGAACAGCAAAACCTCATATACTCCAAGTGTCCTAACAGACTCAGGGTATCCACATTCCTCTCCTTTTCTAGGTGAAGGCTATTCAGGCAAAGATCAAAGGTAAAATTTGAACTGCTAAACCAAAATTTCTTCTGGAGGAAACCTTAATGTCCACTGAAGAAGAAACTGTCATTTAGTCTCAGTGTTGAGTTTGAAATCAAGATTTTCTTACTGGGTCAATAAACGCCACGTTTTAGTTTTGCTAGTATTAAACTATTTGATTTTTTTTTTCCCCTCAATGTCACAAAGTTTATGCATGTTCCTTCAAGAGAAAACTAACTCTTTCAAAAAGCATTAGTGCCTACATACAAAATAGAGCTAGTTTGCTTCTTTTATTTTCCCTTTTAAGTTTATAGAATCATAGAATCATTTATATTGGAACAAACCTCTAAGATCATCAAGTCTAACCATTAACCCAGCACAACTGCATTCATCACTACATTCCTGAGGCTCGGCATGGGAACTGGGTGCTGCACAGGCTTCAGCAGGCAGGGACACCCACTGGAATATGAGCTAAACGAACACTGTGCAGGAATAACTTTTATATACTTAATGAGATATTGCTCAGACATTTTTAATAGAACAGCTTTTAATACTGGTAAGTAGCTAGGTTCTTCATAACTCTCCTCATCAAAAATAGGATAAATTATAAGAATAAATTGAAAATCCCAATTAATTTATTTCAAGTGCGTACTTGCTTTCAAGTGTATGCTGGATGAACTGATGAATTTTTGATCAAATAAATTCCACCATCTTAATTATTTTCAGCATAATTTTTACTGGAAGGTTCCCTTTGAGTATAAAAAGTTTCTGTTAATTGTCTTCATTAGCAGAACATAATTTCAACTGCAAAACTTTTACTGCTCACCAAGAGCTTTAAAAAGCTGCTTGCAGTTTCAATGGAACTGGGGTAATTAATCATGTTTAATAATCAATATTTCATATCAGCAGAAATAAAAAAATAATCTAGGTATTTCATGATGTGTCAATAATGTAAAGAAGATAATTAATGGCTATCTTTATTAAATTGTACTAAGAAGTCAAGTATTACTTAAAATGTTTTATTGATTTGATTCCAGCAACAGTGTAAACATTAAAAACCAAAGGGTTTCTAGAGTATAGCACGAGAGTGTTAAGGGCTGTCTAGATATTTTTGATGTTCAACTTACTGTGAGAAGATTGCTGTCATAAGGGCCAGGATTCAATAATACCAGCTAGTTATATGGTAAGAGCAGGGTAAAAAGTCAATCTCATGGTGCTTGTGACTGTAAAACTTCTTTGGCAAGGAAAATGACTGCTGTTTTCCAGCTGGTAGAATCCAACAGACATTGCTTGCCCTGCACTGTTGATTTATGAGACAATAAATGAATGACACAGCAGCCTTAAATTCTGCAACAGCGCTGCCTGCTGTTCCACTTCATTGTGTGAAGAACGGAAGTTAAGGAGCTGTAATGAACCAAGCTTCAGAATTACAGGCTGTATTTTCTTTTCTATCAGGAAAATAAAAAAAGTATAATTTTTATTAATCTTGACAGCAACACAGTGGTTTTACTGCTATACACCATGAATGATACCCTCAGTGAAGATTTGAAAACTGCCCCATATAATATCCTGAGATTCAGCTGCTGTGTTTGCTGCTTTGCATGCCTCCTGCCTGCACTGGGGGAACATATATCGGGCATTTAAAAAGTTGAGGCCTGATCTTTCAAAAGTGCAAGTGTATGGTTGCCTTCGAAGATCTCAGGCATGTGAGAATATCTATTCTACGCTTAAAGTGTGACACAGCTTTTAGGCTAAAGTTTTTGTACACATTTTAAAATCATGCTATTTTACTTGTGATGCATTAAGCAGAGCCCATGTGAGACAAGTTATTATAGGTTAGCCTGGAGAAAAATACTTTGTGTTATAACTATTATCCCTGGAAACAGGCACTTTGATGAAAGCCAGAAGTATTTAAACATGTACATTTGATTGTAAAGGGTCTTTTTTCTTCTCAAGCAGAAAAATGTCTGAAAACTAATCATCAGCACCTGGACAATCTTTTCAGAAGATTCCAGTGTATTAATGTTCACAGACAGATCTTTTACCTACACCTTATCTTGGTATTTTTCAAACTGCATACAGTACTTCCATGGAACTATTATTTGTATTAGAAATCTTTAAAAAAAAAAAAGGCAGATTATATAATGAACTTGTTACATTTCTCCTAAGTGCTTGTTTTGGTCTGTAGAGAGACATTTTGACACAGTCTGCTTTTGAGAACTCATTGTAAAGGGCTTTGTTTAATGCCAGTGCAGAACGATAATAGCATATTGCATAGTGTCAGGAAATGAGCTATTCAGCCTCTAGCCAAGCTTCTGTCATTCCCCTTTGACCTGTTTTATTCAGATTAGATTATTTCAAACACATACCTCCAGGAGAGCAGAAAAATATAACAAATACTTCACAGTGTATGGTGTCTTGAGCAGCATCATTATGCTGTATACTGCTTCCTCTTTTCATTGTTGGTTATATGCGTTTTATTTCTTTGTGGTATGACTTAAACTGAAATAGAGTTTTAGACCTAAAAATCACATTACCTCTGGTGACAGCATCTAAGACCTGATCTACAGAAATATTTTCTCAAAGCATGGAAAAGGGGCGTTTCTTGGTCCTTCACAGTGCTGAGATCTTAATCTGACCTAATTACAGAACTTCACATGTGCCAGCCAACATGTACTGTTATTTATTTATGTACTCACCTATGTTTATTTTCCTTTCCTTAATGTTTTAAAAGTTTGTCTGTTGTCTAGCCCTGACAGCTGTGGATCTGATTCTGTTAAATCCTTTCTCGCCTCCAACATTTTTCACAACCTTGTGCTGTTACTCGCCCAGTAACGTCTTTGTATCAAAGTCTTAAGGACTGAAACATCTACTAACCATAACACTTAAGTTGCTAGTGAGGAGTATAGGTTTCCACAGTTTTTTGACACTGCATAAGCAATATCACTGTCTCAGTAAAATAGCCCCAGGAGGGAGTTCTTCCAAGAGACTTTGGAAGTATCATATATGTCAGTAACATCTATAAATAACCCTATCATGTCAAAAAGCTAATTTAGCATTTGAAAGCATGAGTTTTTATACGTGCTGTGTTACTCTTTTTATCTTTGCTTATTTTCTTAAATTTTTGTCTTCCGAAGTTGCATAACTGTCATATCTTTCATTGTGTGTTGGAAGAAAAACTTGCAACACCAGAAAATGTTGTGGAATCCTTTAAAAGTTGTATATTCTGATGAGCAGTTCAGATACATAAATCAGATTTGGTTTCGACAGGTTTCTAATTGGCACTACTACTTGTTTATTACAGTTTGGTTTATGAAATTTCATTTCCTTCTTAGGCACATTCTTGTCTCTGTTTAACTACCTGCAAGAAGTTTTCCAGAGACCTGGAGACAGGTATGATATTTTCTCACACTCTTCCTAATTATAAGAGCCTGTAGAAAGAAATAATTTAGTAACAAATTTTTGTATGTTTTTATGGTTGTAGAGGGTTTGAGTCCAGTATGTATTTCCTTTGTTTGTTTTGGAGGTTTTTTCTAAAGTTCTGGTGTGGACAATGCTTCTCAGAACTGGCCTGTCTTCTGTAATTCTCCTGCTAGGGTGTTTTATTTTAAGTGCAGTGAAACAAGAGTTCACAGGCATGTGTGAAATTTTTCTTATTCTTAGAATTATCTGTCTTAGAAAACTGCATTTTAGGATGTCCTCCTAGTGCTGGATAGTGTGATTACTGTCAGATTTGTAAGACTATTAGCTGAGATTTATTCTTTATGTTATGAGTACTCAATATTCAGCAATCTAATGAAGTTTAAGTGATTTCTGTAGTTAAGAACGTTCCCTGAACAGGGAAAAAATCAGTTATAGTTACTACAGGAAAATACATTTGAATAAACCAAACAAGTCATAAACTCACTAAATTTATTAATTACTCAAAGTTAATACTCAAAAAAATCAAATTTTATTAAGTTAGGAAAAGATGAACAGTGTAAATGATATAATGTCATTTTTGGGAACAGCTATGAAAAGTCATCTCACTAATATGCATATTTATTACTAATTACATGTATACAGTATATCAAATACATGACTCACAGTAAACTCAACCTACTCTAGGCCCTTGCTTGCTCTAACTTCATTAACATAGCAGAATTGAATCCTGTGCACTAATTAAAGCTAGCAAGTCTTTCTCATCATGTAAATGAAGCATATATTTGAACTCCTGTCTGAACTACAACTTCTCAATATCTCATCTGTGAAAAAACATACATCATCTCATCTGACTTGCAGCCTTACACCCTACAACCTTTGCTTCCTAAGATTTCTCACCCCATTTCTTAGTTAATAGAGGTAATTCACCTTTCCTATTTATTCCTCATAAAAGGTTCATTTTTGTTTTCCTGAATAAACAATAGTTTGTCACCACCTCCATTTTCATCAAATCTTAGAGAAAAGCGACCAAATGATGCCTTCACAGACAATATTTTATCACGGAGCTCAATTTGTAGTGACAGACACATGCTGTATCACCCTGAGTGACAACTAAAATAAAAAAAGAAAGGTCCCTGAAGAAAGAATGCTGACATTTTATCTTTCCATATTCCAATATGTGCACTTTTCATCACAGAATAAGTTTAAACACATTTATTTTATTACATCATTGTTGAATTGAATTCTAAGTGAAGACACTCGTATTTTCAAAGGGATTTACATCATTAGAGTCACTCATTTCAGTCGGGAAAGTGTTCTCATCTACTTTAAAAATGACATTTGGATGACATTTAAAGTTACTGAGTCAATAGAACAGACCTTTTTTTCTTTTCCTGAGAACGGAACTTCAAAAAGAGCTGTCTGTAAA